>JASDQU011178340.1:10148-23897 GCA_032191745.1 Picea mariana
GTTGGCAGTTGGTTGATTTTCTTTGCCACAACAATTCATGAGTTAGATATAAAGGGTGGGTCCCACCAATAAAATATAAAGGTTTAGGTTTCATCATTAGTGACCAGCATAGATGGTTCATATTGGTGCTTTTTGTGCTTCTTATCTCATTGGCTAGGGAATATATTTTTCTCGATTTTTCTTCCATTAGCTCGGGCATTTTAGGCATTTTTTGTTTTTGCTTGTTCGATTATGATATGGAGTAAGCGAGTTCGGTTTGTTGTGCACCCGAATGGAGGCTTTCAAGGGCGATCTCGAGTTTAGGAAGACTACGATGCATATGACATAGATTTAGGGAGTCTTGCTCATGAGAGCTTTACCTTTGATCAAGTAATCTTTAATCAAGAAGAACTAGCAATAAGCGTCTATGAAATATTGTAATAACAATCTATTGGTGTGAGAGAAGAGGTATCATGATCTATTTGTATCCTAAGATTCTTTCCTCCACAAAAATATTCTTAAACAAGCCTCATCCAATAGAATTTGCTCTCCTATGGATTTGTTATTTTATGTTTAATTGATGGTACCATGTTGCTCATTGGAATTACATTCACTAAATGCATGTTTAATCTTTCTATTGTCTAGTATAATTATGATAATTTGTGGTAGTCATATCATCAAGTTGGTTTTTCTTGCAATTTTTGTTTTCCACGTCCATCACATTGCATGCACCCTAGTCTTTGTTGTTGCACCTCATGATTTTGACTGTGTTTGACTAGCTTGAAATTTTTATGCAACTTTGTCTAAGTTCATTGATCCTATTCCTCCTCATCAAATGGATTACATATGACCTTAAGGTAGAATTAGCAGTTTGGCTAAGTGTTGTCTAGTAAAAAGCATTGAGACCAATGGGATTTTTTGTGGATTAAAACCTATCAAGTGTTTGTAGATCAAGCCAATGCATATGAATGCATGGAAAATTTGTATAACAAGGATTAAGGACGAGCATACAAAACTCCATTCCAAGAAATCACTATGGAAAACAAGACCCATACTTTTGATTAAAAATGCCTTTCTGTATAAATTGGGGTCCCAATCACAATGTTGTTTTGATATTTAAAACAACCTGTGTATAGGTTTTTGGGGGCATGAAAATTCAATGCAACTGACAAAACCAAAATCTAACACCCACGGGTATGAGAATGTGTAGTTAAAATTTTGAGCCAAGAAGGCATTTTAGACTTCACTAGTTATGAATGTGGTAAAACTGACATTAAACTTGGGAGTTCGAGCATTTGTTTCAAAGCCCCACCTGTCCTCTATACTATATAAAAAGTAGCTCCATAGTCCAAGGACATACATGCAAGTTATTGTCTCATGAAACTATACAAAAAGTAGCTCCATAGTCTAAGAGCATATAGGGAAGTTATTTTCTCATGAAACCAGGTAATTAGTGCTCTTACCATGTTTTTTATTTCAAATATCATTCGAATGACAATTTTCTAGTTCTCTCAAAGACATCTCTTATATGTCCCAGTGAAATCTTTTAAAATATTTTTCTTTTATATGTCCCCAATAAAATATTTCAAAATCTTTTTCTTAATAATCATTTTTTTTTTATTTTCATCCAATCATTTTTTATTTTGACCTATGATTTTTACACCGAAGGCAATCTTTTAAGAGAAGGTTCTTCTCAAATTTTTCGTCATCTATCCACTACCAATTAAATACAAACATGTGTTTGCCACCCACAAATTGTCTTTATCCAATCATGTTCTTTATGTTCTTTTTGGGCTCCCACAAACTTGCTTGTGGTGATGACCAAGGGTTGGCAAGAGATCAAATTAAGACGAAACAACGAATCAATTAACTCTTCTATCGTGAATCCCAAAAATAATCTCCCCTCATCCCCCAAGTCCAAAATTGAAGAGGAATTAGCATTTGCATTGATATAAATGTTTTTTACATTGTTGGTGCTGACATGAAATAATTTGTGGCGCTCCTACTATGGAGCCGCTCATGGAATAATATACTCAATTTTGTTGAATATTTTGTAAGGACCACCTGCTGAATTCTCATGCTTACGATATATCTTGATTGAATGTAGCATTTGTAATAAGGTTGCAGTCATAAGAGAGGAGCCTCATGTAAATTTTTTTCCCATTGAATCCATTGTTAGAGAAAATCCTTAAATTATTTAAAAAAAACAAGTAAATGGGCGAATAAGTTGTTAAAACGAGACAAGCAACCTATGGGATATAGAAAGTGTGATTGATTTGAGTATCTTTGGATGAGACGATGGATTAAATAATAGGGCTTTGTTGTTTGCATGTTGTGGTATCAGAAGAGGTTGTTGGCTTGAAGTTCTTGCCTTATGGTTCCCATGTGTCATGTCCAACTTAATTAATTTTTTAAAACTTAACTTCGTACATTAACTTTTTTTTTTTTTTATCTTTGGACCAAGTTTAATTTAATTAAATTTTAAAACTTAATTTATTAATTTTTATCATTCATGATTGTAATTATTATTGAAACGGTTGTTTTATTTTTCAATATATTATGATTATGCTAAAAAACTCTTTTTAGAACTTACTATGAAGGAGATGTATAATTCCTTCTATGCTTAATATGAAATTGACACGTCTCACTTAAAAAAATTTAATAACAAAAAAATATTGTAATGTCGACCATAAATAAAACATTTCAATGTCCACTTTAAGTAAAATAATTTTATATCAACTAATAATTTTATATCAACTTTAGATACATTACTTTATATACAAGTAATGTATATAGTACTGATATTATATATGGATTAAAGGATGATGATACGTTAGAAGAGGTTTTCACTTCGGGTTAGACTTAGGGTTTCTGCAATGGTTTGGATTTCTAACATATGTATTCTAGGGCGTGCTCTTGCTTTGCAACCTCTCTCACAGGCCAGTGGAAGAAGATCTACTGGATGTTTAGACGACCCACTTGAATATACAAGAGTCGAGCTCTGACCAGTTACATATCAATATCTTCTCCATAGTTTGATTTGCCGTGTTAATGAATTCCTCTACCTCTACCTCTACGTGATTTGTTATTTAAGAAGGTAAGTGTGTAGATGGATATGTATATGGAGAATAAATTCACAACAACTTTTAAATCTTGAGATTCCAACACAACGAATCACGTCTACTTGGAATTTGTAACAACATTTTCTCATGTTAGAGTGTAGTTCAAGTCAACAAGATATCCAACCTTTGTTACATTGCAATTTGTGATGGATAATGAACAAACTTGAACTTAATACCAAAGACCAGTTTGAAGAGGGGACAAACTGGTTTGACCAGTAAACACAAGGACATATGGCAATCTTCTATACAATGTCTATAGACAACGAAAAACTATAAAGACTGAACTGAAATCCTTTCAAGCTTCATTGGCTTTACTGATTGACGTAGCATAGCCACTACTGGTGGATAAAGTCTTGGTGCCTTGATTAGAATCATTCCCACCTACAAACGTCCATATGATATTTTTAGGACAAAAATTTCGCTTTGGAGTAGAATGAATAATATTTGTAAAATTTACTATCAAGTTGATGTAGACCTACTGTAATATTCCCAACCAAATCTGACATAAAAATAAGATCTAATTGGTTGAGAACTTTCGTCAAACACTTGGCGTGTTTGCTCAAAGTTTTTGTGCAAAACGACTCTCTTGTTGTCCCAACTCTCAAGGAATATTACCGATGTGTTTAGAAGGTCAATGGGATGATTTCCAACCTCCTTAGAACCCCCAAAGTGTCTGTTGTTATGATTATTTGTTTGTTGTTAAGTATATGACAGTTTTCTCATTGAGGCATTATGTCAAACAGATTGCATGCATGGTTGTAACTTGCATTTCCATCCATTTTTTTGAGTTTAATCTTGTATAAAACAACATGAATTCATATGGAACATAGACTAGAATAAGCATAAGAGTAAATTCAAGAAATACATAACAAAAGCACAAATACCTCCACACAATCCTTGCTTGTTTATTTATTATTAATGGCTATCCAATGGTAGTAATTTCCAGATCTGATATAAGTAATACATCGACCAATTTATTGGCCTAGAATGGCTCCAAAAGGCAAGGAAATAGTGTCAATGATCCTCCTTTTCGATCCCCTAATGATGGCTGCCCAAAAGAGATTTTATATCATGAAAAATCCACAAATTCCATACCCAGAAATGTGCCTTCCTTGTTGCTTATACCCTGCTGAAATATGCACAATAAATCTGATGTAAAATCTTCACGAAATGGCTGCAACTTGTAGATCTGATGATGGCTAAATCATATGTGAATATTCCTTCGCTATAGATGAAAAATTTGCTCACAAATCACTAGATCTCAAATCCCCAATACGCCCTCCTTCATGAAATTCGCCCCACCGGTAGCAGAAATGAATGGCCTGATGAATACCCTCAAACATTGTTATAATAATGAGCTATGGTGATGGCTAGCAACCATAGAGTGAGATATACTGAGAATTTGATCACCTCTGTGTGAATCAAACCACTCTCTCAAGATGGGTGCACCCTAGCTTTGCAGAAACTCTCCAATAATTCGCCCCGCCTCCAAAAAGCCTCCTAGAACTGAATATATCTGATGTAGAATGGTGAGGGAGGAATCTTTCACTTCCCTGACCAAGCTTGGACTAGGTTGGGTGGGATCTTTCACCACTGAGCTGATCTCTATGGTTTGTTTAGTCAAAACCCTCAAAACCCCCAAGTGCATGGGCTCTCTAGCAAGAAGCCAGACATCAACATGATAAACAACATCATGAAAGAATAGAGGCCCCTATCTCTCTTTTATCCTCCCTGCTCACCTTGTCTCTCCAAGTGACTTTTACTTTATTTAATTATTAATTAATTAATTAAATCACTTTGATTAATTAATTAACCATTTTACCTCTAAAAAGTGGTTTATCTCTCCTTGTGGCTTCTCTGGCCACTAAAAGTCACTTCTCATTATCCTATCCTGTACTGCTATTTCTCCATATTCCGATGAGCTATTACACTAAGAGGTTCCTCCAAGTATTATGCCCAATATGACCTCCTTAGTGAATATAATTAACATATAGCCCAAAATAACTCATAATTACGGAAATTGTTGGAATGCAATGAAACCAAAGCCAAGTTGTGCGAAATGGATCATGATCATGAAATAAGATGAGTGATGTAAGTCGGACCCCAAAAAACCCCTCAATAACTCTTGTACTCGCTATAACCTTCATCTGCTACTCTGGTCATCATAACACTCTGTAATATAATGATGTCCCAAAGTGGGGACATTACACCTACTTTTTTAGTTAACATTGATTTTGTATGATTTACCTACTGCTTTGTGAAGCAATTCTATTAAAATATTAAACTAAAATATCTAGATTCTACATTTTAATATCCAAATTTAAACCATATGAAAATAAAAATAGTCTATTGGAATTTTCTAAGAGATAAAAGGTTTTTCAGAAGAAGCCATTACTATCTTTAGGAGATTTAAGCTATCTACATCTGGATAAACATATTTTTCAAATAGTTCCAACGCCTATTTCCATCCTTTCTCTTGCCATTCTTGATTCATTCCTAGTAATATTATGGTCAATGTCAACAAGTTTGATGTAGATTAATGTCCAACAAGGTAGATATTCTCGCATTCACCAACCATTTTCTCGTTAGTATATCTTGCTTTTTGGGAGATATCATTAGAACTAGCAGATCATTACGATAGTTTCCTGACTTTTCTAATACGCCACTCCTTTCCCTACCTTCAATGGCTCGCGCCACACTTCTTCTGCACTAGCAGATCATTATGATAGTTTCCTGACTTTTCTAAGACGCCACTCCTTTCCCTGCCTTCAATGACTTGCGCCACACTTCTTCTGCACTAGTAGATCATTACGATAGTTTCCTGACTTTTCCAAGACACCACTCCTTTCCCTGCACCACACTTCTTTTGCACTAGTATATCATTACGATAGTTACCTAACTTTTATAAGACACCACTCCTTTCCCCGCCTTCAATGACCTATACCACACTTTTTTTTATTTCTTTCTCCAACTTCTAAAGTTGCTTGTTGTTTCTTGTAGGGAGAAATTTGTTGAGGAAGCTAATTCCAGATAGATATTAGCGAGAAAACCCATGTATATCCAAAATTATTATATTTGAATACCTTTTACTCAATTGAGATTCAAAAATTGAGCTGCCATTAAAACTCAAACTTCTCAGCTTAAACCTGGAATGTAAATGCTAGAAATTAAGTTGTCTGTAAGAGCCATTTTTTGGAACTGCATATCGATGATGTGAATTCCCTATTCATAATTGTTGTTAAATGTTATGTGAGCAATAACATCTGCTGTAAGTTTGCAGAAATCCTTGAGCATATCAACCTTGTCTTCACCAGACAACACAAATTTGTTCCACAAATGTTGGAACCATGGCTTGTTATGAGCTAATAATCTTATTAATGTTCACGAGAATGCAATTTTTACAGACCATTTCATATTATATAATTCTGAATAAATAGAGCAGTCCATGCAACCAAATCTATGAATTTAGAAAGATGCATGGATTCAACTCTACTTGTATTGTAATGACAGAGCAAACATGGTATGAAAGTAGCTAACGATGACCAATTATGTAGATAAATTTAGTGTTTTTACGTTCAAAATATCCAGATGAAAAACCGAGGTGATGATTCTTCTATGTTGTGCCCATTCCTCGCCTTCCAATCCCAAAAGTCCCTCTCTAACCACCTAGTTTGGAAAAGGATACAAAGGATGTGATTCATAATGCCCGAGATTGTTGGACAATACCTTAGTGATAAGTTTAGGGTGGGGAACAAACAACTTGGGGGGACCAACCTAAGAAACAAAATCCTCACCTATATCATATCATAGACAAGATAACTAATTAGAGAAGAAGGGTAATCATGATCAATTAAAGAATTCGAAATATTAATTAATGCATTAGCTGATGTCTTGCATCTATGGTAAGTAATTACACCAACCCAATATCTAAACTTAGATTAAGAAGAAGAATCTTAGTTAATGCTTTGAAATTATGCAACAACACAAGGATAACAAAGTACCATATATTTTAGTCTAATAATGATAACAAGGATAAACTCGAAGGAATACATCATGTGACCATGCAGGAATGGGTGTGGACTTCACCTTTCTAAGCATCCAACTGGCATCATGAGAATAATTTCCATAGAGTACCTGTAGGGATGTCCTCTAATTCCTTGGGATGCAAAGCACCTATTCACTTGCAAAGGTTTCCACCTTATAACTATGGTAGTTTTTAGGAGAAAAACTATTGACCTAGGTTGTTTTTTAGGTTGTGACTAACCTAGACAATGATGAACCCCACTGCCAACAATGCATGTGTCTACGCCACCCATTTCATTCCCAACACGTGAAGTAAGGTTTCATAAAATAAAAGACGGTTGTAATAAGTTAATAATCAATTTTCTTTCAACTAGATGTTCCTTTTTCTTGGTTATGAGTGATGTAGTCCTTCCTAGACATTTGCAACATTCTATTTGGTGGGGCTTACATAGTTTATGAGATTTTATTGTTTACTCATTTTGACCTTCATGTTGGCTTCTCAAAGTTGGTTGTATACACTAAGTTTTAATGATTGTTGAAAAGACACTCAAAGGTAACCAACACAAATGTACTTTAAAGAAAACAAAATTTTATGTAAAATGTGTTTATAGTTTAGTGTACAAATAATGCAAATAAATATTTAACAACATCAAGTAAAGATATTTGATATCATTAGAATGTGGTAATATTTTGGGTTGGAACTATGTAACAATATCAAGGAGAGATAACACATATATGGTTGGACTATGACAATCTAGTTGGCAAAACAACAATTATGACTCGGATAGTGTTATTTGACCATACAAATATGAAGCATGATCAATGAACGTGGTACAATTCTATGAGATGTTTTGTAATAAAATTACAAATTTATTTTTTTGGAATTGATTAGGACCTCGAACTCCAAGATTCAATAAATGTTCGCTCCAATACAATCTCTAAAACATGGTGAAAGGGAGAATATATAAGGATTGAAGCCAAAAAATTCATCACACTTAGAGTAGCTAGGTGCATCTATAATGTATGTAGACATGTGAAATTTGTCAAATTAACAAATTTATAAATTAAAAATTAAAAAGTAGCCAACGATAATAATAAAAAAGGACCATAATAATTATAAAAAATTATAATAAAGTAAACAAGGTTAGACCCATCGTAAGTGTGGATCTTTTAAGCACCAAGAATATTATAGGCGTTGGCTAAACGTTCTACCTTTTGGGTTTTTTGGCCGGAATTTGACGAAGTAAATTTGGATAAAATCACTATTTTCTGTTGTTTAAATTGCATTTTTGAAAGCATAAATGGTTTCAATGTGCTGAAAAACCCCTGGGACACTCGAATTATACAAACTTAGCCACTCAAATCTGCAGATCCAACTATTCATCACCGAATTTCAGGCAAAATCAAACGGAAAAAGTTACTGGAAAACATCCAAAAGGTAGAACGTTTAGACTACTGCAATATTATATCTCTATTTCTTTTGATTCATATGGGTGCTTATTAGATATGAGGGTAAGATGGATATATATTAATAATAAACTAATGGTATGCTATTTTGATGTGAAATCAAGCTCCCCATGTATCTCCAAAGTCTCTCCATAACCTTTTTCTTTTGTTCCCAATCACTTGAATAAGTCACAATAATTATATTTTATAGTTCAGTGGAGAGCTTTGTCTCATAGGAATGTTCAACGTTACCTCTAACAATCTTTTGAATTGCACAACAATGATGGAATTGTACAATATGGTATTTATGCATGCTTTGATGGGTTAGAAGCAAGTTGATTCCAATGTTGAATTTTTTAAGGACATCTAAAAATCTAGAAAAAGGGATTACTAGAAGATGTAGGGTTCTAGAAGGTTACAGGATGCATCCAATGCTCAAAAAAGGGTCGAGAAGGGATCACAATACAAAAGTCAAGGAAATTAAAGATTGTATAAAGGCCAATTACATCTTAGATCAAGTAGTTATTCCTTGAAGCATGAGAAAAGCAAGGTGCATTCTAAGATCATTATGAGGGAGATGCGTAATGTCCTTGCCGAACACAACACAAGCCATAAGTCCATCCAATATAGTATTAAAAAAAGGCTAGGTATGGATGAGATGACATATATGCTTGGTATTCTTTTCTTCTTCTTCTTCTTCTTACTTCTTATATATATATATATATATAAGAAGTAAGAAGAAGAAGAAGAAGAAGAAGAAGAAGAAAAGAATACCAAGCATATATGTGTGTACACCAACATAGATCCATCCTAACTCCTAATTTTTCGCACTTGAAAGATATGCAACTCAAAATTTTCAATCCCTCTTTATACTTAATAAATTCAAAGAAGATGAATCTACATTGGTATAGGATCAAGTATCAATTATGTGACAAATTCTGACAAATGGAGTGACACAAAATAAAAGATGATTGTAATATTTTATAATACATTTGATGGATTTTCATGTTCAATTTCCTTTTAACGTGATGTTTTTTGTTTTCATAGCAGAGAAAAGCTTACTTGGTCTTACTTGGTCTTTGTGTTAGCTTTTCAATTTGTTTTGTGCTTGGAATCATATATATATATATTTTTTTCTTTTTTTTTCTTTTCCTATAAATAAATGTAAAAGTAATAACAATCTGGGCATAGTGATTATGAAGTAAATCTACAATTCAAAGAAAGGTTCAAGGCCAAGAGTGATAAGTGATTATCTAATTATTGAAATCAATCTGATAGAGAGAAACCTATGCACTTGCAATCATAACAATGGAAGCAAGCATCAATATCCACCGAAACGAGGCTTTCCATGACCTCCTCACACATCAACATAACAAGTATATATTGTAGTTGACCTCAATGTTAGCAATGTACACAATATATTTGATAATTGGGTTTGAACTAATAGGTTTCCAATATAAATAAACCTCATAGACAACAAAATTCTCAGTGAAACACTTAGTGAGATTGTCATAAGTTGAATCTAAAATCTATTGATAAATATCGATATCTAAGGACATTATTGCTCAAACTTCTTAGACAAAATACAAAGTTCACATTGGTTAGTGCAAAACCTCTCACTTGTTGAAATCTCAAGAAAACTCAATTTTAGCAAATTGACTTGCTTAATAATTAATGTTTGGTTAATGCCCAACTTTTTCATGTCATCATCAATAGTGGAAGTTAGTAGACATGAAAACTGATAACCCAACATCTCTTCATATGGACACTATCGAGCATCTACAACTATAATCCCTTCGTTGGTATTGACAAAGAAATAATGTTTGAGTAACTTAAAAGTGTAACATATGGCATCGAATTGATGAAGGATGGCATTATTTGTAATGTAGCATGTTATGAACCAAACACTTAAGATATCAAAATAAACCAGAAGTACACACCATGTACACAATGTGAGCATGGAGTACAACTCCAATACAGATAAGATGGATGAGTTACAAAATAACTCCTTAAATAATAGGAGAAACTCCTCTAAATATCGAAATTCATTCATACATCACAATTCACATGTTCTAAATAATGAATACATGATCTCTATATATATCTATTCACACACTACACATGAGGCCCCTTTACTATTAGGCCAACCCTATTAAATATAAATTTACACATTACATGTACATTTAGCCCCATATATTCCCCCCTTTGGGGTCATATCATATAAATTTAACCCCATATATGCCCCCCTTGGGTCATAACAACTGTAGATTGCTATAGACTTATCCTTATCTAATATTCTCTTCATTGATGATGTCGTTCTTTTTGTTTATGGAACAACTAAAGAGGAATAATAATTAAAGGAAGATTTGGATCTTTTCTACAGATCCATTGGAATGGAATTAAATTTGTTAAATTCCTCTATGTCTGTATGTGGCTTAAATGAAAGGTTGATCAAAAGAATAAAGAAAAATATTCCTTTCAATAAGGTAGATTTCAATAAGGATATAAAGTACCATGGTTTTGTGACAAAGGAAAACTCTTATGGCTATAGACACTACCTATAATTGTATGAGAAGGTGAAGAAAATAATTTAGAATGGTGTGCTTGGTGGTTATCAATGGGAGGAATATGAACATTAATAAAATTATCAATCAAATCCACTCTTGTCTATTATCACTCTTTGAATTAATCCTTATTGGGATTGTGGATAAAATTAGAAAAAGGTGTTACAATTTTCTTTGGAAGGATGTCTAGAAAAAAAACTTCTCCTAGTAAAATTGCAAACACTTTCTAAGCCTAAAGCGTTGGCGGGCTAAGGATTAAAGTATATTCACTTCTTTAGGAAAGCCCCGATAGGGAATGTGATTATGGAGTTTAATTGAAGTCCTAGGTTTGTTGAAAGAGTTCATTTTAAACAAAATATATTGATCCATTAATATAATTATTGTTAAGATATTTAGACACTTAAGAGTTCTTTAAGATTCACTTGGTCTAATGTGGTTTTAGGTAAAGTGTGTTTCTTTAGTATGCATTTGTAGTTATCTAATCTGACGGTTACAATATGTTCTAGACATAAATTGATCTAATTGTTCATCTTCTTCTCGACACTAACAACTATATTGATCCATAGCTTAACACTTGATTGGTCCATGATATCTATTTAAAGAGCATGGAGGGTCATTTGTTGATGATTGATTGTGAGAAACTCATATGTAATTTTTTCCCCATCTGTATTAATATACTGCCTAAAGCGGCTGTGTTGGGTAGGGCCATGGACTATTCATTCTTTGAGGGTTTTAACCATGTAATACATAGGTGTACTAATAGTTTATCTATTTCTATGAGTACTTTCTTCAGATATTTGACCTATGTGGAAATACCTTGTTTATTGAACATGTTATCAAAGCCCACGTAAAGACCCTCTCCTATTGTTTATTGAGATCCTAAACCTATGTCACTGAATAAATTAAAGGACTTCTAATTCTACTAATTTTGAGTATTTCAGGTTTAGAGAGCCATTTCATTATGTACATAGCACTACTTTTAGTTGGAAACACTTTTTGTTTCACCCCAAAAAAAGTTTCCATTTGCCCAAGATATGACCATTTTTATCAGATCTAGAGGTATAAAGTTTTATTACAGTTTTAAAATTTTCCTTTAATAATATGTTCATATTTTGGTTTTATTGTTTATATTCATGGTTTGCTACCTTTTTGGTCTGTGTATGCTCTTTTCCATGTGCCTTATGCGATCTCGACAAACTAGAAACATAGGGGAAAGTGTTTTCTTTTCTGCATATGCTCTTTACTATGTGTTTATGCAATCTTAGAAACCCGAAACATGGATTAAAAAATGCATTTTTGGGGTAGACTAATTGAGATCTTGATCTTATCAAGTTTTAGTTTTTCTTTTTTAAAATTTTGGTTGTTTTTGTGTTCGATTGTGTTGAAGCTTTTTGTAGGAAAAAATAAGAGTTTTGGGGGTAAGCACGTACTTCGAGGAAAATATTAGCCACCCCCCCCCCCTTCTCCTTTATAACATTTGTTATATATTTTTAATTAGGTCAAATGGTTAAAAGTTACTTTATTAAACAAGTTTTGCGTGACAACTTAGTCCCTGCCAAGTAGAATTGGAAATGGAGATGATAGTTGACACCTTATAATTATTGGTGATGATGATTATTGGAAGATGGGGAGAGACGAGAAATATTGTTAACAAAAATAAATTAATGATATGGTAAGTAAAGGGCAATTAGAATAGATCTTTAACAATAAGTAAATGAAAGTTGAAATATGTGAAATTAAATGAGAATTAAAAAAAATATTAAATATTAAAAGTTATGTTCATAAAAAAAATTTAAATATTAAAACCTATGTTGAAATTTCATTGAATACTAATTTAAGATATAACTTGTATCTTAATTTACAATTATTGAAAAAGAATCTACCCACAAATACATGGCAAGAATAAAGTAATTAACAAATCGCGGTTTAATGCATTTTAATGGGAGATGTCCTCCATGCTTTTGCTTATTAATGCCAATCTTTTTGAACCTGTGTGGTGATTTGTCACTAATCAAAGCATAATTAATGTGCATTGGGAAGGGTGCAAAGGTGGCGAGGATGGAAGGGAGCGATAAATGCTTTGAAAATTTTTGTGAACCTGGGTAGAATGAAGCTTGCGAGTTCGAGGACTCTGGGGTGGAATTGTAGATCACATAAGTTTTGGGTGCAAGATGTATATCATAGAACACGGGGAGTGAGAGTTCGATAGCACCAACCCAGGAACCTGCGGTCATAAAATTGGCTAAGTATGGAAAGGAAGGGCGGTCGATCGGACTCCCGTAAATCGCAGTTTAATGCATATTAATGGGAGATGTCCTCGAGGTTTTCTCTTATTAATGCCAATCTTTCCGAACCTATGTGTAGAGTTGTTACTAGTAAAAGCATAATCAATGTGCATTGGGAAGGGCGCGAAGGTGGCGGGGATGGAAGGGAGCGATAAATGCTTTGAAAATTTTGTGAACTCAGGTAGAGTGAAGCTTGCGAGTTCGAGGAGTCCGGGGTGGAATTGTAGATCATGGAAGTTTTGGGTACAAGATGTATATCACGGAACACAGGGAATGAGAGTTCGATAGCGCCAACCCGGGAACCCTTGACCATAAAATTGGAAAAGTATG
>JASDQU011178341.1:0-26370 GCA_032191745.1 Picea mariana
TCCATATTTACTTCTTATCAACCATGACAAAACAATAATGAGTCATATTTACATCAAACACTATTGGGTCCATTATCCAAACCTTTGTGCTACTGGTCTTTCTTCAAGGGTTGACATTAATGACAACCAACCTTAATCAACATAATGTACCTTGGGAGTCATTGACATTAATGGTGATTTCCCTCGCGCTTGTTAACGGTTCCATCAATGACCGGTAATCAAGTGGTTTCTACGATGTTTGACTTCAGCACATGTAATCACATGGTTAGATTCGTACTTTCAGGTGACAGGATTGAAGACCCTGGGTCTCATCTCTTTGATCCAGGTTGCGATGGATATGTATAATTTACTGACACATAGATCCACTTTGTATGTCTCGTGGCTATGTCGTCTTGATTTGAATCTTCTTGCATGGATCCACAATGTATTCTTGGTGGCTATGCAATATTCTGATGGCATGGATCCACGGTGTATGATTGGTGGCCATGACCTATGTTTATGATGTCATCTGTCCATGATCTGAGTATGGGAATGCCTACCTCATAACTAGTATAATATTCTGCAGATGCTTGGTTGTTTGCAGGTTTCCGATTAAGTGCGCTCCTGGTTTCCAACACACACCCGCAGTTTACAAAGTATTTCGGTTTTCACTAATTCTGGGCTCATACTTTGGGCGGCATTCTGTTACACATGATTTTGGTCATCTTGGTGATGTATTAACAATGGTGTACTCAGGCTCCCAACAAGAACTTTCTCCTGAGAAAAATGGATTTTATCTCCTTCAGAAAACATATTTTCAAAGTGAGTTCGCAGGCTGCTTATAGCCTAGGGTGTGAGAATGACCCATTTTCGCAGGCCATCTTCATCTAGGGTGCGAACTTCTCGCACTGTGCTCTATACACAGGGTGTGAACTTGTTTTCAAGCTTGGAAAAAGGAAGAAGTATCAAGGGTTCTAGAAGGGAATCTTCTAGAGAATGGGTTGGCATTCGTATGGTTGTCATTTTACTGGCTTCCCTGATTTGGTGGGATCATTCTCATCCATGTAACCATCTCATCCTCTCCTATAAATTGAAAGGATTTTCATGGAAAAGGTTAAGAAATATTAATTGAAGAATTGGTGAAGGAATTGTGTGAAGAACCCTGCTTGAATAGAAGCTTGGAGACTCTAGTAGGTCTATCAAGAAGAATTGGATCTTCTTCATGCAAGTACAGAGAAAGTGTGTGTGCTGGAACCAGGAGTCACTGAAAGGAAGATTGTGACATCAAGCCGATCAGGTTGTATCTTTTACTTTTGATTAATATGATACAACGACATGTCCTTTTTCCATAAAGTCATTCTTACTTTATTGTGTAATTCCTTGATCATATGCATAAGTTGACAATTGAATAAATTTTTCTATCTTCACTTTGGCTAGTTTGTGTTGTCTTGGTCTTGACCTCATGAGAGCACGGGAGTGAAGCGGGAGCAACAGAGACCTAAGGAAGGGATACAAAGGTATGTCACTTGTTCCTCCCTACTAGCTAATTAAATGGTCGTAACTTAGGGAAAGAGTCATGTCCTGTCCTGTTTTGTTCTAGATCCAGGTGGATCTAGGGAGATCTATTAGTGTCTGCACCTACCGATTAGTCTGATAATAAGGACCCATGTACAAGATAACTTGGGTTAATATATGAAGTTTTGACTCAACTTTCATGGTGTTATGATGCTTATTGTTTACATTTGTTGAATGGTATGTTTACAGTTGATTTGTTTCTCTGTTATGCATTTATTTCAATGTTGTGTTGTGTGTATGATTTCATGTTGAATGTATGAAGTCAGAAAGAGAAGAAGAATGAGTTTCAATTGTTTCTCTCCCTGAGGATTCCTACAGGGAGTGCAATGAACATCTGCAAGGTATGAGTTGACGAGGGTTTGATTTTTATCTCAGAAAGCTCAGGAGAGATATCGTTGATCTCATACCAGCTGAAGTGCAGGTGTAGCATAGAGCCATGTAAGGTGTGCATAGGCTGGTTGAAGATTTATAAGTTATCAACTAAGGGGAAAGTTGAAGGAATGCTGTTGCAAAGAGTGCACAGGGTCAAAGATTCAAATAACCAAACGACATTTGAAAGTTTCCACAAGAAGTGCGTGCAAGGATCATTTTGGAAGCTTGAATTTACAAGTGAAAGCTCAGGAAGGATAACACCTTTGAAGTTTTCAAAGGGAGATGGAGAACAAAATCATCTCATAAAAGTGAATTTCAGGAGGGAGAACACTGAGTCACACATAATTCATTGAGAAGTGAATCGGGTGGTCAGAATTCTCCATGGAGAACTCGCGAAATCACGAGGACCGTAGGATCCAGAGGAGTTGCAAGGTGGTTAGGAGTCAAATGAACTCGCCACCCTGATATCAAGAATCAACATGAACCATTGATCGTTATCAGTTTGAGCCGTTAGATCATTTTGTGAATTTTGGGATTCGTAAGTTTGGAGTGCAGGACAAAATCCTTGGTCACTCTAATTCCCAAATCGCGAAAGGGATTATCAGGTGTGGAATTGAACGATGGAAACACTTCATGGAAAAGTATCGAAATTCTGTGAACCATTGGATCTCACAGATCTATGAGGAAGTTAAGGATGAGCATCTTTTAGCATTCAAAATATCAGGAGGAGTAGTGGGCATTGGATGGGAATCAACAGGAGTCATTGGTCTCATGCACAAATTTCACTATTTCAGGAATTCGGGGATTAGTGCGACCAGTGATTTTGGAGTTGAGAGTTTCAAACTCCCAGTTTGCGAAATCCTGAAAATATCGAGACTGATGGATCAAGGGAGGCTCACAGCCGTCGATCCTACCAAAGGTGAAATTTTGGAGTTTGGGGAATCATAAGAAAAGAGGAACGACTGTTGGTTGTTCGCTTAACGTCTCGAAAGCCAAAACTAGTGGGTAACAGGTCGAGTGTGCTCGTCGCATTGGAGGAGTCAACCTTCGTTGACATTTCGCGTTTCGGTGATTGTAAGAGTTGTGACATTACATCGAGAACCTCCAACTCACAAATCCCGAAGCCTTTCGTGGCTTAAACAAAGGGTTTAATTATCTCTTTACGTGGTTTGGAAAAGATCCTGTGCTAATATCGGCCCGAGGGTAGGGGGGTCTGTGCTAGTTTGACAATACCCCAAGAAGGAATTCACTTCGTTGTATGTAGAAAACACCAATATTCATATTACACCATTCTTGGACAAGAAGGCAAGGAATGCAATTGAAGCAAATTTAGAAAATTCCCCTTTTCTGATGTGGGATAATCTGTTCTCAAATAATCAAATGCTCAAGTTCAAAATTAGGTCTGCATCATGATCTAAAAATAAATAAGATTGAATGTACAATTTTAGATAGACAACAATAAGCCTATATAACAGTTCTATATATTTCAAAATGATTGATTGAAGCATTGCCGATTTATTTAGACACTAGTTGAGTAACCCTTCTATGAATAGGAAATGATTAATTAAAATGTTGATTAAACAATATTTGAAAAAAGTAAAAAAAATAAGCATATTCAACACAAATAAGCTTGAAAACTAACATATATAAGGCCCGACATACAAACAAATTAAAACTCACTAATGTGCAATGTACATACATTTAAGAATCATCATGAATAGACACATCATCCTCAATCCCAATCTCCCACACTCTCTTCTCCACATTCTATTCAAGCACACTCTTAGGAACTTTGTAACACCCTGTTTCCCCCTGTTTGTAAAAATAACTGGACTGACCAGAACCGTGGCAAACTCATAAATGTGAATATGTGATGTAAATGGACCTTGTGGAAAAGGTCGATAAATGTGAATAACATTATGAATTTATTGCAATACTGTTGAGAGGGGATGTACAGAAAAAGAGACCACGATGGCGGTGGAAGGCACCTGGAAAGGTGGCGTTAACTTCCACTGAGAATTAATACCGTATTTGGACTCCACTGGCCCGGAGAACCATAAGCATCTCGCTGGCTCCGAATTAAATGTCTCGCAAGCTGGTAGGTGGATGGATTAATGAGGGATGGGAGGTGAACCACCCATCTGTAGAGCCATCAGGCCTGACCAACACGAGGGTAATTGCGCCACACGCAACCTCGCAAGAGGATAAGGCGTAGGGTAGAAGCGATTGGGGGTAGACGTGAGGGGAGAACTTTGGCAATATACAGAGTGAGTGATAGCAGAGAGGAGGGATTGCAACCTTCGCTCCTGGTCACTGGTAGACAGAGACGCAGTCTCACAGCATTGTGGTCTCATCTCGGGGGTGGCTAGTGGTAAATCTGCTGGGAGTCACTAAGCCTACGGTTGGGTGGAAACGAGCACCCCTCTCAGCAATTGCTTAACCCCTGGTGTTAATTATGATAAGTGTTTTACCTTTGGTATCTTGAAATATATATATATATATATGTGCTTATTCTGATAATTATGCTCATAAGCTATGAAACTGTGAATGATTTCATTATAAGAATGACTATATGGTGTTTTGATCAGTACTAGTAGTTGTAAATTTATATGGAAAGGATACATATGGTTTATGTCTTCATGAATTCATTATTTGTGTGCATACTGATCCAACTCAGACTTCATGCATGGCTCTCGGGAGGACGACATCCTTATATACCTCAGGTAGTACCTGGAGTAATTCTCGCCATAGAAATACCTTCCTTGAAAAGCCCATCAAGAACCAGGAAGGCAGTTGTGAAGGCGTAAGGCCTTAGTAACCCTGCATAAGGATGAAGTAACAAATCGATGGATGAGATCCCGTCAGGAGGTCTGTGGTCACTCACGACCATCAGAGTGAAGGAAGGAACTGGAAAGTTAAGTACCTTATCCCTTATAGGTGTTGATCGATGGATGAGATTCCATCAGGAAATCTGTGGTCACACCCGACCGTTAGATTGGTAGGAGAAAGTAGGGTGTTAAACCCCCTACTACTTAGTTTCTCTGTGACTTCATGGATAGCGAAGAGATCAAGACCGAAGATCCCCAAGGTCCATGAGAATATCCGAACCGTGGATCTCTCCATGTTTAGGAAGTCGTGGGAGAACCTACAAGTTAGGAAGCTGTCTGAGTCGTCGGATCTCGGCTGAACATCCCGACAGCCGTTGGATCTGTCAAGAGATACCCTAGGGTTAAAAACCCCAGTGAATCAAGATTTTACATGGTGGAAACCCCGGAGTAGATCCGAGCCGTCTGACTAACAGAGGCCACGTGTCAATAGATCACCCATTTCGGGAGATCGGGAATCACGGGATCAGGATTCTTGTTGACCAGAGTTCAGTATTTTCCATGGTGGAAACCCCATAGTAGATCTGAGTCATCCGACTAACGGAGGCCATGTGTCAATGGATCACCCGTTTCGAGAGATCGGGAATGGCGGGATCGGGATTCCTGTTGACCAGAGTTTGGGATTTTCCATGGTGGAAACCCTGGGATAGATCCAAGTCGCCCGGTTAATGGAGGCCACGTGTCAAGAGATCTTCCATATCGGGAAATAAAAAATCGCGAGATCGGGAATCCTGGTGACAAGGGATCAGGACTTTCCTGCGTGGAAATCTCAGGACAGATCTGGATCGTCCGATTTATGAAGGACATGTGTTGAGAGATTAACTGCACGGGGAAATCGGGGATTGAGAGTTCGGGAGTCCCGTGATCAAGAGCTCAGACTCTCGTGATGATAACTCCCGATGAAGGGACGAGATTCTTTCTGAGGATCTTAGGGTCTATCATGACCGTCGGATGAGAGGAAGAGACGTCAACTTTAAGCTGGGGTGCGAATGCGCATTAGGGTAAGTAGCGAAAAGATCTGGATGGCCAGAGTCCACCCACCCAGATCTACGGTTGAGGATTCATTCTGGAGCCCCCTTGCCATTCTGCCTTTAATGGGGGCGGGGGTCCAGAATTGGACGTGCAACTCTTGAATGGTCGAGATTAATTCATCATGATCAATGACGCTTAGGTGGATTCGAGACCCCCCTTTCCATTCTGCCTTTAGTGGGGGGGGGCGGTCTGGAATAGTGTGGCGTGTGAAGTAGGGCCCCCTCCTGTCCTGTCGACTATCGTGTTGCACTTCCCCCTCTACCGCCTGTACTCCACATAACCGTGCGATGGGGCCTATTCTCATTGGTTGTTCTCTGGTCCTGTTGGGATTCATCCCTATTAGTCAGTCACTAGCCCTGTCGGGGTTTGGCGGTTGCAAAGCCGAACGGTTTGACATTACCGTAACGCCGAGACGTGAAATTCAAAAGAAAATGCGTTCCTTTGGACTGTGATCGTGATCCGGGACCACATGCGAATGGAGAGAGAGAAAGAACTAGCTTGCGCTAGGCCTCCTTAGGTAATTCGGGGGCTCTGTATCAGTAGAAATTAACGAAAAATTTGATTGAGGTGGTGGGTATGTGACACACTCTCTTCTCTAGATTTCCTTATAACACATTTCAAATTTGTATATTTGAAAATTAAATTTAAATTATTTTAACACATTAAATTGTAGTTTTAAATTTTGAAACATTAAATACATGTGATGTGCCAACCTGAATATCATAAACTAGACAAGAGGATGGAATTCCCATGGTTGGTTGAGTCACAGTCTTTCCCACCATACCCTAATATTCAATAAATTATATATTGTTTAATACATTTTCTTTTTAAATTAATAATTTAAATGAAATTGCAATTTTCATATATAACTAAATTTGTTTTCAACATGCAATGATACCCGTGAACTCCCACCCTCTTCAAACTCTCTCAATGAGAATTGGGACAAGCCTTCCCAGGTAGTGGGAGACAGAATAGGGATCTGTGAAAAACACAACTAAGAATTAAATAGGGTTCAATGTGTTCACATTAATACAAAAAAATAAATTTTAGGTATGTTGATTATTCAACAAGTTTTAAAGATTGCACAACTAAAGTGCTCATATGTGGATATTAGAAAACACATACAAATTTATGCAATGAATGAAAAACAATCTCCAAGATTTTCTTAATCTCTCGAGGGAGATCCAAGCACATCAAATCATTTTCCAGCCTTATTTTAACACTTGAGCATTGTTCGAGGTTCATTTCTTCAGTATACCCTTCCTAAGGAAGCTCATCATCAACATCTGAGGGATAGCTGGAAGTAGGTGTGTAATCTTTTGTTTCTTGATAATGCCCCCTCAATCCGCCTTCACCCTCTTCACCAACATTGGAATATTCATGATAGCTACTCCCTCTTTCATTATATTCCCTCACATTAAATTCATTCTCTACACATACACATTTGAAATTAATTACAACATTTAACAGAATATATATATATATATATACATATATATAAATACACAAAAATACAAAAAAAATAAAAAATACCAAAAATATTTTATTGTCGTGATGTATTCCCTACATTCTTCGGTGTTGGAGTATTAATGTGCAACCTATCTAAGAAAGATACATCCATATCACTATTTTGAGAACATTCTATGGATGATCTATTCATAGATTCATTTGATAATCTCCTCCTCTAACTACATTTCCTTTGGTCACTTGGAGTCTCAGTGAAAGAAGGGGTTCTTCTTCCTCCTTCATTGGATAGACTAGAGTGTTTGCGAGACATTTTTGGAGACTCTTGTTTTGGCATCTCGCCTTGATAGATATCCTTTGAAAATTCATGAATATGAAAGTTCATAAGTTATAGAAACATAAAATGGAAATATAATTTATAAAACAACTTGAAGGCATTTAAGCATTTATAACAACTTCAAAGCATCAAAGACATATATTGAAAAAACTAACAACTATATTTTTTACTATGATGGTATATATAATGAACATGAAAATATTTAAATATAAAGAAATGTAACATGTAGAAAATAATCTACATCTTTGTAAATTGTATAAGGTAATTTTTAAGATAATCTATGTGTAAAATGTTAGCATTTAAGGGAAAAACAATATAGCTAGCTAAGACAAAAATATTTAGTTAAATTTCTAAACATTATCTACTTGTATGTTACAATCAACAAGACATTAAAACTTCTGATCCAAAATATGGTAGCATAAAAACAATAACTGACAAAACATTTACTTAGCTGGAACAAGAAACTATATTACCTGATATGTTGTTGTTATCCTCTTAGATATATGCTCTGAATTTTTTTTAAGGGATCATTGATCAAACCCTCGTGGTATATCTCATCATGACACTTAGAACAAATTGCTAAGAACAACTTTTAGGATAAAATATTAAAATACTAACCAACAACATACACAAGTGGCACCGACAATAGAAGAGGAAAATGACAACATACATAGGGGGTCATCAATAAGGATATGAGGAGGGCGGCACTAGTAAGGAGAAGAGGAGGACAACACCAACAAGGAGAACCAAAAACCCCAATCAAAAACTAAGAAGAGACCTGTGACAAGATGGAAAGGACCCTTAGGAGTTAGCAACAACCATAGGTTGGAGAGGTAATCCCATGGTGGCTTAATACACCAAGAATAACTATCCTAGAGGGGCCACAACCACTCAACAATATGAACAAGAAGGAGTTGCAAAAAACCTCAGATTAGAACTTGACTTACAAGAGAGTGTGTGTGTAAAGAGTGAGTATAGGTCTCTTTTATAGTTTTGGTAGGTAGGTTATGGATATAATATTAGTCCTAACTTTAGGGTCAGTTTTAAACCCTAATAATTAAATAATTTAAACAAATAATATTTTATAACATAAAATATTAATTGTTAAATCATAAATGTCAACAAGAAAAAAACAAGTCAAGGAGAGGGGATCCAAAATCAAGGCGTCTAACTTTCTTTAGGAAGAAGCAAAGAACAAAACCAAAAACCCACAAAACAATTAAGGGGGATGTAACTCAAGAAAGGGGGGTTTCAAGACAAACTCAACAAGGTAAGTTCTTCTTCAATGGAAAAATGTCCACATGAGTCTTATAATATAACTTATATGATTTTATCATCCCAACATACTAGGAAGATCAATGATGTGATCATGCCATTATACTTAATTGCTCCTAGGTCTCATGGACCATCTCGGGAGAGAAGAGGGTCACACATTATCTTGGCTTGGTACTTAACCAAGAAACAAAATAAAAGAAGAAAACATAAATATCCAATGGGTTACCCTCTCTTTTATATGGCCCTAAATATAAATCCATTTTACATATTTTCTTCAAGGAGAAATGGAGCTAAGTGGATTGGACTCAAATTTAATTTTCCACTAATTTTAAAATTAAATTAATTTAAAATCAACATTTTAGACTTACCTTCAACTTGAAGCAACAACAACCAAAAACATCTACCAGCAACCAATGACCCTTGTGTTAACTATAATGACTCTTACTTTTATAAGTAATAAGGTTTATTAGGATCATAAGCCTATCCATATTAACCAAGAAGGTGTCACTTACTCTATTACACTTAACAAGACTAAATTAGTAGTAGTGATTAGCATGATTGATATATATGAGTACACATAACAAGTCAATAGTGATCTTAATACTAAGCGAGAAACAAGAACATGTTAATTACAAGTATTTCTTATATGTTTACTTGTAGTACAATGTACATATCCTTGTAGTAATGAATAGAGTGAATCAATGGTATTACTAGTCAATAACTAACATGTTGCAAGTTATGTAAACTAACATGTAATTCGGCCCTGTCCATGTACAGGGACATGGTTGAATTCAACAGTGTCTATGTACAGGGACAAGGCCAAATTCTATGTAAACTAACATGTAATTCGTCCATGTGTTGGATCATGTTTTCATTGATGCCAAAGGTTTAATTCATTGATGTCAAGGAATTGATTGATGCCAAAGGATGATTGAATGATGTCAAAGGTCAAAGGTTTCATGTCAAATTATTGATGTTGATTGATGTCAAATGAACAATGTCTTATCATAGTATATTGATGAAGGAATTATTGTCCTTGATGTGAATGGATTGATTTCAAGTGGAATCATAGTCATATGATGTCATTGATATGATGCATAGATGAATATGGATCAATGAGTTGTCATTGATACATGATGCATAGATGAATATGGATTGATGTGGTTTCATTGGTATATGATGCATTGTTGGATTGATGTAAAGATGAATCATTATTGCCTTATCATGGTTGATAAGGTGTACAAATGGATGAACTCCAAAGTGGTCCCCTTATGGTGAAATCCCTCATGGGAAGATGCTTTATGGTTGAGTTATCCTAGAAGTATGGTTGGAGAACCCATGCTTAAATGTGGATTAATGAGATGAAGATTAGTGAATTTGTCAGTGGAACTATCCTAGATGGATAGTGCTTGTCATACCATTTCTGGTGGTATGTGGAATGTCACATAACTTCTGATTGTTTGAGAATTATGGCCTTACGAAGTTGGAGGAACCTCATGTGTAGGATTGAAGCCCCAAAACATCAAAGAAGTCAAAGAGATTGCAAAGAAGAAATTATTATTTAAATGATAAAGTAAAGTAACAAAGTCAAGGAAGATTATTTAAATAATAAAGTGAAGTGAAAAAATCAAATAATATTATTTAAATGATAAAGTGACGTGACAAAGTCAAGGAGGAATATTTAAATGATAAAATAATGGAGAACTTTCTAAATATGGAAAGTGGTTAACCATAAAATGAGGAAAATGGGTTAAGTGACCTAGAAATAGGTTAAGTGACCTAGAAGATGATTCTAAGGAAGCTACTTGGAGAGTATAAATAAGAGGCAGGGGTGTCTTGTGAAAATGCATCTCTTTAGCAGGAATTGAAGATATATTCTGAGAGAGTGTGTATAGAGGATCTCATGGACGCATCAAAGTTTTGGTAAGTCTGAGATCATGACGAATTTTTTTTTGGAAGTTTAGAAACCCTAGTTTATGAGGTATACGTGGGTTGTAGTGAGCCAGGGCATGTACATACGTGGGATGAATGAGGAAAGAGCGTGTACAATGGATTAAGTCATGAAGACTTGTGTGTGAGCTGGTTCCAGACTCTTGAAGACTGAAGCAGGTTCCAGATCTACATTCTATGGGCTCAGATTTGCCATAGAAATTCTGGTATGGTTTCATTGTTGTGTTGATGGATAATGCTGCTTGTTGTGTAGTGAATTCTTAAGGCATTTTTGGTATGGTTGTTGTGATGTGGTTTGTGTTGGTTGATAGAGTGAGCATCACTCTTATGATTAAATATTGATACGATTGCTATAATATGTTGATTTCTTATACATGATTGAGTAGCATTCATATTGTATTGTTGAAGAGCATGAGTAAGTTGTTGGAGAGATTGGATGTGTTGTGATTAGTTATGGGTCAGATTGGACAGTGAAATATAGAAGAGAATGTGATTGAAGGTTGCAGAGGATCTGAGTTCATCTTGAAGAGAAAACCCTAAGTAATCAAATGTGCTACGCAGGCTATAGTACATAGTGGTCACGTACATACATGAGTTGTACTACTAGCAGGGCGCATACATACACATGATGCACTACCGGCAGGTCGCATACCTGTTGACAGATTGATTTTTGTTGAGGATTGTTTCCTCATCTCAGTTGGTGTTGAGGGTATAAGTTGAATCTTTCATTATAGAGCTGGTGCTCTTATAGACTTGTACTCTATTTAGTTGTTGTTGATAACCCAAGGAATATAGTCCGTAATAAAAATAAAATTGTACATACATATTGTGTTCTTGTGTTCCTTGGGATGATGATTTGTTGATGATATATTGTTGATATATGTTGCCGATATATGTTCACATTTAACTGATTATAAATGACAACAATAAGTAATGAGTAAATGGTGATTGCTAACTAATGAGTTTTGTAAAGGGGGAGTTTTGGGAAAAATATCCCTACATTGTTCACCCCCCCCCTTTCAGTGTAGTTGGTGTGTCCAACACCTTTTCCATGTACTGGGACATAGTCGAATTCAGCCCTTTTCTTATACAGGGACATGGAATTCGACCTTGTCCTTTTACAAGGACAATAACAAATTCGACCCAGTCTATGTATAGGGACATGCATGAATATTCAGCCATGTCCATGTACAGGGACATGCTTGAATTCGACCATGTCCATGTACATGGACAAGCTTGAATTCAGACATTTCCCTTTACATGGACAATACCAATTTGACCCTCTCCATGTACAAGGACAGTGTCAAATTCGGCCTTGTCCATGTACATGGACATGCCCATATTGGCCTATCCATAAGTCTAAATCCTCAAGAATAGGCCTAAGCCTATATATAACCCAAGGAACAAACCTAAATCATATTCCCAAGCCTCACATAATACTTCCTTGCATAAAATGAGAATAATTCTTTGAACAAATTTATAATATAAAAATACACAACTTTACTCAAATCCATTTTTTTAAATGGAATAAAGAATCATTGATCCATTATGTTATTTAAAGTAAAAATTACACCATTGAAAATTGGCAATATGACCTTCTGCTTATTTTTAATAGCTCTGGATATTGGCTGCCTATTTTTTTATTTTAGTTTGTATTTGTTTAAAAAAAAAAATATTGTTTCTTTTTTCCCAACTAAAGAGATTATCGTTTTAGAGCACTCATCAACAACAACAGTCAGAACATCAAATATTTATTCTCCAACTTGAAGATACAAACTAAACAATATCAGCATAAACACCATGACACCTCCGTAACATATATGTTTAGCTTAGTGTGATATTATAGGACCACATAGAAGGATTGGTAGTTCTTACGGGTCTCTCCCTATAATTCGAGCATGTCCATGTACATGGACAAGGCCAAATTTGGGCCTGTCCCTATACATGGACATGACCAATTTGAACTTGTCCATGTACAGGGACATGCCCAAATTCGGCCATGTCCATTTACATGGACAGGACCAAATTGGCCTGTACATATGTATAAATCCTAAAGAATAGGCCTAAGCCTTTATATAACCCAAGGAACAAACCTAAATCATATGCTGAATCCTCATATGCCCAATCCCAACTAGAAAATGGGTGCCTCTAGTCTAGAATAATTCCCGAGTAAAAGAGGAAAATAGGCATTAAAATCAAAATGTTCGCAAAATTAAGAGGCTATGCATGATACAAAATCAGATCCATGAGGCTTCACAGATCCAGAAAAGGCTAAAAATTAAAACTTCTTAGAATCGGATGAAACCAATTCCATTGCGAGTGTCTCGTCGCACTAATTCCATACATATATTTACTTTCTCAATCATACGTCGTATGAAAGACTTACGCACTCTGACCATTTTTCCAAACAGGCAAAAAGTCAAACATGTCAACAGTAAAAAAATCAACGCTGACTTCGGCATGATGTCATGCTGACGTTGCAGTGTGACATGTGGTAGAGGCACAGTGGTCTCTGTACAATTGACATGGACCATCAAGAATGTGACATGTGTCACCATCGGAAGGGTGAAACATGGCATGCTCGTACAGGTGTCGTGTGGCCCTATCGTACGGTGACACATGGCAGGTACGAACCCGGACCGAGAAGACAAGTGGCAGGTGCGGTTGTTGACTAGGAAGAATATTTGAACCAATCTTGTGTTGACAAGTGGTGCATCCTCCGACAAATTAAATGGTTCCATGTGGCCCATACTTGGGTTTCCACATGGCACCTCTTGGTTGGCTCATTTGGTATATGCAAAAATTGTTATCTTTCCGAGAATCGAACTGGAGACCTCTCCGATGACAAGTGACTTGGTAGAGGGGTCGGATGCCATTGCATTCAACATGTTACTTGTTAAACCATATGTTTAAAATTTTATTTAAAATTGAAAAGGTTTTGTAATGGTGGGCAGAAAGGGGCTGGAGCTAAGCCCCAACCCATGGTTCATTTGTAATATGACCACAGTAAAGGGCGTGAGCGCATATGTCAACTTCCAGCATGAAGGCTATGGGATAGGGTGCAGGGCCATGGTTCAAGGGCTAACCAACTCCACTTTTGGCGCACATGACCATGGATATAACCAACAATTGGGGCATATATTTAGGACACGGTCCTATGTAAATCCACCATGTGACCTTTGTTTTAAGAGATTAAGGCCAGCGCACAACCCTTTCGTCTGGCGCTTGGCCATATTTAGCTGCATATGACCATTTTAAAGGGGGAACGCCCCTGTATTGGGGGCTTTAGCCCATATTCTTGTTAAAAGTGGGTTTTTATACTTAGGCTTGTGGACGTTTTATTGATTTTAAGCCTATAATAGGAGAGTTTTGCCCATTTTTGGGGGATATTGAACTCTTTTTGAGTCCAGATTTTGGGAGGAAGTTGGGGAATGATAACCAAATCCATATCTATATAAACCAGGCCTTCTTGAGGCCATGGAGGAGATTGAGATCAGATTTATACTGAAGGAAATCCAAGACAAAGCCATTTTTATGGAGGGAAGTTGTTGATGAGAACACATTTACGGGCCATTTCTGGGAGCTCCGGTCATCCCATTTGAGTGTCATTTTTTCTGTTTGGTTCTAGAGATATGTGAGAACAAGGATAGATAAATATTGTATAATTTTGGCACTTCTATGATGTACTTATTGAGCTTTGAACATAAATAAAGAAGCCTTACCCACTAAGACAAAGGCCCAGAGACATAGGCGAGATTGTTGAACATCGTTATCACATTGGTGTTATGGTTTGCTGTTGTTTATTTCTTCATTTCAGTTCTGTACATGTTTATATGGTTGTGATATATTCTGATATCTTCCTCCTCTTTCATTAATATTCTTAATTGGTTAATCAACACATGCTTAATAACTCAACCATAGTCATTAAAAGATCTTTTCATATCAAGTGGTATCCGAGCTAGTTGACGTTTGGATTTGAGTTTTGCATGTTAACCAGGGAAAAACTATAGCGTGGTGAAGGTGAGATTGTTGTAGAGAATCCACTAATTGGATTGAGAAAGATATTTCCTCACACCGAGAAGATGGCATCGGAAGAGGGATTTTCTCAGGATGAGAAAGAGTTCTGAAAAGATTTATTTTCCATGTTGGAGATGATGAAAGTTTTGTATGAAGATTACTTGGAATGTAATAAACCATTTTTGGGTGAATATTCAAAGGGAAAAAGTGAAGAAGGAGAGGATCCTCCTCAGATTCCTTCTTCACCTCTATCATCACCTCCTTCTTCTCCTTCTTCTTCAAGTTCAAGTTCTAAATCCAATCCAAAGAAACATGTTCATAAACATAAGAATGGAATTCCATTATTAAAACTTGATGTTAAATTTGAGTTACCCATATATGATGGTGAAGTTAATGTAGAGAGACTTGACAGTTGGGTCAGGCAGATGGAGATTTACTGCAGTGTGCAACAGATCAAGGATGAGGCCACACAAATCAAGTTGGCATATTTGAGACTTGTAGGTACATCTCTCATCTAGTGGCAAAGTAAGTTGCAAAATAGAACTCAACAAGTGGGTAATGTATTTCCATCATGGAAAAGTTTCATTTCTTCACTTAGGAAACAATTCTATCCTTTGGGTTATAAAGAAAAAGAATTAATTGAATGGAAAGGACAAACACTGCAAGAGTATACATATGGATTTCAAAAAATGGCATTAATGTTAGATATCCCTTTACATACACAAGAAACCCTTATGAAGTATATAGGAGGTTTACTTGCACATATTAGTAACACTGTATTCATGTTTGGACCCACTAACCTTGATGAGGTTTATGTTCAAGCAACATATATTGAAGCTGGGAAAGAAGGTGTATTAGGGAAATCATCTTGAAGGAAAGAGGACAAGAGGAAGTGGACGGGAAAAATGACAAGTTCAATGGTGAGAAAGGGAGAGAAGCCCTCTTGCAAGGATTAAAAGAAAGAGGGGCATGATGAGGACAAATGTTGGAAATTGCATCATGAGAAGAGGCCAAAGTGGTTCAATGAAAGGAAAGGGAAGTAAAAAGTTGCAACGAAAACAAGACCCACAGATTTGGGATGAGATTCAGGTGATGAATCAAAGGTCTCATTGGTTGGTATGACATGTACAATTGGTGAAGGCATTGATTATAGAAGTAACTTGTTTCATATAAGGGTAATCATGTGACACACTAAGATAGACACATTAATTGACAGTGGATCTCAAGCTAATCTAATCTCAGAATAATTGGTTAAGCAATTGGGGTTAAAAAAACAAGTACATCATAAGACATACACACTTAAATGGATAAGAAATCATCATCAAATGCACATAACTAAGCAGTGCACAATCAAATTTGAAATTTCATCTAAGTATGTGGATGAGGTAACATGTGATGTAGTGACATTAAGTGAATGTGGAATGGTCTTAGGTAGTCCATACTTATATGATCGTAAGGAAATCTTCTAGAGGACAAATAATCAATATCAATTAACCAAAGGAGGTCAATATTATGTGGTTCATGCTCATCATATTAAGGCAAATAAAACACTTCAAACAATGGAATAGTTAAAGAAGGCAGTTCAAGCAAGAAATAAACCAATAATTGTTTGAAATGAAGTAATCCATCTTAAGCAAGAAAAAGAAATGATTGTTGAATGGAAAATCAATCACAATTTGCTTCAAGATAAGCTCATGTCGTGCAAATATTACAAGTATATCAGCTCATTTGCAGTTGTAATTTTTATTCTATCATTAGTAATGTTGTCTACATGGATGATAGTGGCTTCAGTAAAATGTGACAGGGTTTAAATCACTAACAATATGCTATTAGTTATCATGATTGTGTTACAATTGATCTTGATGAGAACAGTGCATAGGATAGAGTTCAGAGACAGAGGACAAGCTGGGTGGCCTATCCCGAGCTTGTTGACTAGTCAGTAACATTTTGGGGACCAAAATGTCCTTACTGGGGAGGTGTGATCCAGAATCGGATCCAGGAGGCTTCCTAGGTCTAGAAAAGGCTAAAAAATGAAAATTCTCGGAATCAGATGAAACTAATTCCATTGTGACCGTCTCACCGCGTTGATTCCAGCCATATATTTACTTCCTCAAACGGATGTCGTATGTGATATTTATCGCACTCTGACTGTTTTGCCAAACATGTAAAAAGTCAAACAGGTCAACAATAAAAATTCAACATTGACGTCAGCATGATGTCATGCTGACATCATCATGCTGATGTAGTAGTGTGACATGTGGCAAAGGCATAGTGGGCTTCATACAGTTAACATGGACCAGCCAGAATGTGACATGTGTCACCATTGGAAGGGTGACATGTGGCATGCTCATACAGGTGCCACATGGCCCTACTGTACGGTGACACGTTGTAGGTATGGACATTGACAGGGTAGACAAGTGGCATGTACGGACATTGACATGGTAGACAAGTGGCAGGTACGATTGTTGTCTGGAAAGAATATTTGGAACAATCTCGTGTTGACAAGTGGCGCATCCTCAGGCAAATTAAACGGTGCCACGTGGCCCAGACTTGGGTTGCCATGTGGCACTCTATGGTTGGCACGTTTGGTATATGCAAAAAATTATTATCTCCTTGAGAATCAAATCGGAGACCTCTTCGAGGATGAGTGACTTGGCAAAGGGGTCAGATGCCATTGTGTTGCACGTGTTACATGTTAACCCATATGTTTAAAATTTTATTTAAAATTGAAAAGGTTTTGTAATGGTGGGCGGAAAGGGGCTGGGGATAATCCCCAACCCACGGTTCATTTGTGATATGACCACAGTAAAGGGCGTGAGTGCATATGTCAACCTCTAGTGCAAAGTCTATGGGATAGGCCATAGGCCACAATTCAGGGGCTAACCAACTCCACTTTTGGCGCACACAACCAAGGATATAACCAACATTTGGGGCATATATTTAGGACACAGTTTTATGTAAAGCCACCATGTGACCTTTGTTTTCAGAGATTAAGGCCAACGCGCAACCCTTTGGGCTAGTGCTTGGCCATATTTAGTTGCATATGACCATTTTAGAGGGGGAGGGCACCTGTATTGGGGGCTTTATCTCATATTCTTGTTAAAAGTGGGTTTTTATACTTAGTCTTGTGGACTTTTTATTGATTTTAAGCCTGTAATAGGAGATTTTTGCCCATTTTTGGGGGATATTGGACTCTTTTTGAGCCCATATTTTGGGAGGAAGTTGGGGAATGATAACCAACTCCATATCTATATAAACCAAGCCTTATTAAGTCCATGGAGGAGATTGAGATTATATTTATGCTGAAGGAAAGCCAATCCAAAGCCATTTTTATGTAGGGAAGCTGTTGATGAGTGCACCTTTACGGGCCATTTCTGGGAGCTCTGGTCATCTGATTTGAGTGTCCTTTCTTTTGTTGGGTTATATAGATATGGGAGGACATGATCATATCAATATTGTATCCGTTTGGCACTGATATGATGTACTTATTAAGATTTTAAAAGAAATAAAGTAGCCTCACCCACTAAGACTAAGGCCCTGACACGTAGGCGAGATTGTCGAACTCCGTTATCACATTGGTGTTATGGTTTGTTGTTGTTTATTGCTTCATTTCAGTTATGTAGATGTTTATATGGTTGTGATATATTCTCATATCTTCCTCATCTTTCATTAAGATTCTTAATTGGTTAATCAACACATGCTTAATAACTCAACCATAGTCATTAAAAGAACTTTCCAGATCAATACAAGTTCCAAACTTTGAAACAAGGTGCACACTAAGAAGAATTCTAGTAATGCATGAGAGAAATTTGTTGTTTAATTGTTCTTGGGAACACTCTTTCAAAATACATGTTATTGGCACAAGAGATATAGGAATGTAGAAGGGAAATAAAAGTAGCTAAATACTGTTGAGGGGATATTGTAGCAGAGAGTGTTTCAAATCCATCTATTTTTGAATAATAAGATTAACCTCCACTTCACCAAGACATCTTCGTTGGGAAGGATTTTTTAAACATAGCCCATTATTTCCAATTGTTGTTAATTGTTACTGTGAACACTAATTGGTTGGCCAATGGTTAATGATACATTTATTAAATTTCATGTTTTAGTTTGTTCTGAAACTATTAGAAGTTCCAAAAACTGAATCATTTTTATTTTAATCATGATTTACTTGGCCAAGCTCTCTTATCAATTTTTGACTAGAGAGGTTTGGAAATATTTTTTGCACCCCAAAGGTTTCACCTCAAATGATCTAGATTGATAAAATTCTTGTTTGTCGTCATAGAATGTAATCATTTCCAAAATTGGGATCAAATATTATCACAGATGGATATTGAATTCTCTCATTGTTGTGCTTTTCATGTCTTCAATATTTGTATGTTGTCTTAGAATACATATAGGGAAGAATGTATCTATTTTTTGTTTCATTCAACCTAGTTATAGGACTATTATTCTGAATTGACATCTTGGGATGTGTTTCAGGTTGATTTTGAGATTATAAAGTAATATTAATAATTATATGATCCAAGTAACTATATGAGTGGTTTCTATATTTTTCACAGACGAATACATAGAAAAATGAAAGTAAGAGAAACACTTTGAAGTCATTCAAGTAATTAATACAAGATATTGCATGTATTACGTTATTTTACACTCTTTATCAAACTCAATCGTTAGGTGTGTGATTTTGAGAATCTGTATTACACTTAATAAATATATGAGGCCTATCCCTGTACATGGATGGGGCCAAATTTGACCACATCCCTATACATGGACATGCCCGAATTCGGCCATGTCCCTGTACAGGGACAAGCCTGAATTTGGCCCTGAGCATGTACAAGGATAGAGTCAAATTCGACCATGTCCATGTATAGGGACATACCCAAATTCAATCATGTTCATGTATAATTTCGGAATGTCCCTATTCATGGAAATGGCCGAATTTGTGCCTCTCCCTGTACAATTCGAGCCTGTCCTTGTACAGGGACATGCCTGAATTCAACCCTTTCCATGTACAGGGATAGGCCTAAATTCGACCCTGTCCATGTAGAGGGATAGGCCTAAATTCCCGTCTATCCCTGTACATGGACAGGTTCGAATTTATCCCTTTCCACCTCTTAAAACAAAAAACATGTAAATAAATGAAGTTTTAATTAATTGGGAAATAGGTTTAGAATTACCTGGAACCTGAAGCAACATCAACAAACAACAACAAGAAACAACAACCAACATCAGCAAGTGACAATGACCAACAAAAACCACCACCAACAAAATCCTCCAACATCATCCTCCAGTAGAAACCGCCAACAACAACGACTGCCAGCGACAACCAACAGCTACCGCCAACCAACAACCACCAGCCAATAATTCAGAAAAGTTTAAAATGAATGATGTGCGGGGGATATATAAAATGTTTTTCGGTCGAAATGTTTTTTGGACGAAACTTGTTTTCGGCCGAAAGATTCTTTCAGCTGAAACCATGTCACCGAGGAAAAAAAACGGTCGACTTCTTTTGGGCGAATTTTTTTTCAGTCGAAACAATGTTACCGGAAAAAAAATCGTTCGGCTAATATGATACATGACAGTTAAGGTCATTGTCACAGTACCATTTGGTTTGACATCTAAATATCCGGTCGAAAATGTTTTTGGCTAACAAGATGTGTCTTTTGACTGAAAAAATTATTAGTATGACCAAAACATTCTCACTATGAATTTTGGAGACTTGATTCTCACAAAAGTGTTACCCACCTTCATGATTTTACCCTCAACTGGTGCATCCATATTTTCCATGATCCATCTTTCGATTTCATTAATTCCCTTCTAGATCGTGTTGAATTTTGTGATCTTTGTTTGCACCTTGCCATGTTGATCTATGATGGTGGAAGTTGCTTGATAGAAGAGGTGCAAGTGCACATGCATGTCTATAATATCCTCTTTCAACTATGTTCTAACCTTCTTAGCACTTGCCTTGAAGCTTTACACATTGTTTTCATCGATCTTTACCTATTGAAGATTCTCCTCTGACTCCCTGATCTTGGCCTGTTTCTTTAGATTTTGTTGGCACAAGTTTCAAACATTATCTTCAGTTGTGTTCATGAAGGTAGTGTCGGCTAACATTGTGGAAATGGGGTCTTTGTTGACATTCCATTTTATAGGGGTCTATGTTAGAATTGAGACTAGATTTCGCCTTATTATTGGAACCTCCTTCTCTTGTTCCTGTACAATCATGCCTGGCACTTTGTCGTATGTAAATTTTCTTAGATTGGGTACTTTGTTTGGTCTAAATGGAGAACTAACACTAGTACATTTGGATCAAATTTTGATGGAGCATTCGACGCAATTGCCACTTTATATTGTCGGGAGAATGATAAACAATTGACCACCTCAAACGTCATTTCTTTTTCGACGTTTCATATGATGTCGCTATTGCGACGTTTCATGCGGATTTGACGTCGCTATTGCCACCTCCAAGACGTATCTCTTTCCACCTCCAATATTTCGGTCTTGCCACCTCACAGATGTCGGTATTGCCACCTCCAAGACATCTCTCTTGCCACCTCCCAGACATCGCTATTGCCACGTCTTGGAGGTGGCAAGACCGACATCTTGGAGGTGGCAAGAGAGAAGTCTTGGAGGTGGAAAGAGAAACGTTTGGGAGGTGGAAAGACCGATGTCTTGAAGGTGGCAAGAGTGACGTCTTGGATGTGGAAAGAGCGACATCTTGGAGGTGGCAAGATAGATTTATTGGACATGGAAAGAGCGACTTTAAGAGGTATCAACTCCGATGTGGTTTCTATGGGAGTGACACTTCAAGACGTCGCAATAGCGACTATATTGTAGGTATTTAAAAATATATATATATCAATACTGAAAGGGGCATGTACATTAACCTTTACTAAGATACTATCCATATCAATATTTAAATCTATATCATCGGTCTTAGGAAAGGTTGGTTGAGGAGGAGGACTAACTTCTAATGGTAAAGGGAGTCTTGTCTAATGAGGTTTAGGATCACTAGGATATGTCTCGGGTGTTTTATCACATGAACTCACAATTGTTGAGCTAAAGTCCGAAAGACCAGGTGCATTCATGTGTAACTTAGAGGGAAGGCCCCTGCCACCTCACCAACCCTCTTTCAATTCAAGATAGATTTCCTTGGACTGAAGGGGGTTTCCCTCATTTAATATTGCGAGGACTTAGGGAAAGGAATATCAATGTGGAGAGTGAAGTTCGATAAAAATGCATTTGGGTAGATTTAGACTATTGAAGAAAGTACTTGGAGGTCTAAATATGTCCTCCTAGAAAGTATCTCCCATTCAATCGCCATCCTTTAGAATATTGAAGAAAGTACATGTCATCGAGTGCCAACATTTATATGTGTGGCCAAATGGTCAATTTAGAAACATGGGCTCGCAATTATGATAATCTAGAGAGTGTCTCTTCGAATAAGGACCCTACGTCTACTTCCCATCCTGTTGGAACTCTCCATATAGAAGAGCCATCACTTGACATAGTGTTTTTCCCACCAAAGGGTGTGCTTCCTAGGTCTACACATAATCCAAATGCACAGGTTGCCCATAATTATAGTATTGTGGAATATTTAACCTAGACACCATGTGCCATGTCGGCCCTTGAAGTCCTCCTATGTTTCCGAATGCAACGAAGAGCATCATTGTCTACTATATGAGGGGTGGACCCTTCATATACTAGTTTAATTACATTTGACATGGACCAAAGTTAGGCTAAACTCCCCCACTAGATTTCTTTTCAAATTCAAGTAGTCTCGCATGGGACGAATATCTTCAAAACCGTTGTTGATGAAGGGGCCTCCACTTGTATTATGTCTATGTCATGTTGGAGAGATATCGATTATGTGGATGTTGTCCATTCCAACACCATGTTGAAGGCATTCAATGGCCACATGTTTAAGCCTCAAGGAATCATTTCCTCATTTCCCGTGGAGTTAGGTCGAAAGACTATCATTTAAATTAGTGACCCCAACAAATTTGAGGTTTAAGTTTCCACACAACATACAAATTTATATTAGAATGGAAACCAAAAGGCTCTATAAATTAAAGACATGGAAACCTCTTACTCCTCCAATTTAAGTTATTAAAAATTACCCAAAAGTGTTATAATTATATTATAAAGTGTGGTTGGATATCATCCAAAAACCAACAAGTCTTTGATTTTGCATAAAAGTGTTTCTTGGTTCAAATATCTCTCCCCCGACATTAAAGTGTGCAGAGTTGGGGTTAACATCTCCCACTAATTAATCAAAAACATTTATGGATAAAAATAAATAAATAAATTTGAAGTGTGAATTTGAGGGCCAACAACAATAGTTAGTATCCTAGCATCTAAAAATGTTTACATATATGATCCACTATGAACATATTAGAACCAAAATATTCTTATTTTTCACTGTAGTGTCTAAATATGGTGTCATTGAAACGCAACAATGCATTGTAGAATGACAACAACAAAAAATGTGAGTGTAGTGGACTATGAACTCATCATATACTGACCACAAAGTCATGGTCATGACACAATGATCCACTCCCCTTCCACATATGTCTCATCAAAATTCTATAAGTTGCTTCCGATCTCATGGGTTTGAAGCCCTAGAATTCAACCTTGGTCAAAAACACCTTCAATCTATAAATTCATCTCGACTTTGTCTCATGATCCATTTTGGATCAACCTTTGCAGTGAACAAATGAGTGAGAGGTGGATTTTGAACTAGCTCATGTGAAGCTTTAGTCATCAACCTATGATGTTTGGGGCAAAGAGGAATTTTTCTCCATATTATGAGCTTTGGGGAAAACATCTCTTGATAGAACTCTAATTCCTTTTGGAGAGAAAAAAATATAACTTATGTAAAGGAGATAAATACCAATACCTTACATTTGCTATGATGATATATAAGAACCCAATTAATGTCTTACAAGACCTAAATAAGGTTGGCACGGTGTATGAATAGAATCAAATAAAATTTATTTTCAAGCAAGGCCTTATTATTTGATGCATTGATCTTAAAATATTATCCTTTGTAAGTGATCCAGAATTGGATCCAGAAGCCTGACAGGGCTCAAAAAGGCTCAAAAATGAAAGTGCTCGGAATCCGATGAAACCAACGCCATTGCGTCTGTCTCGTCTTCCTGATTCTGGCCATATATTTACTTCGTCAAATGGGCTCCGTATGCAAAAGATATCGCATTCTTTCCGATAGCCCAAACAAGCAAAAAAAATGGGTGACTATACAGTCCATACAGTCTGTACAGTGCCACGTGGCAAGCTGATTGTACAGGCCATATAGATGATGTGGAAGCTCCTGGAGATGACATGTGGCAGGTGATGTGGCGTACAACCGATACAATTGGACCAATCAGAGGGTGACACGTGTCACCACTATAAGGGTGACACGTGGCACGGGCTGATGTGGCACGGGCTGGCATGGAAGGGATGACGTCTGCAGGCTGACTGGGAAGGTATGGTGGTAGATACGTGGCAGGTACATGGATGAATCAGAGATTGATAGGTGGCAGAGTCTAATTGGTTATTGAGGTATCACGTGGCCCAGTCATGGGTTGCCACGTGGCACCCTGTGGTTGGCTTGTGGTTTGTGTAAAAGTTTATGGTCTCCACCAGGGTCGAACCCCTGACCTCTCCTCCAGGCTGTGGACTGGTAGGACCGGGCTAATAGCCCGCCCCACGGGTGTTTCTTGACAGCTATATGCCAAATAAAATATTTGAATTTGGTTGCATTGACATTCGGACGGGGGAAAGGGTTGGGGCTTAGCCCCAGCCCTCAACACTGACATACGACCATGACCACGGGAGTTGGCTGATAGGGCCTAGCCCCCAGTTCACGGGTGGTTCCATGTGACCCGGTATTTAATCCAAAACAGGGCACGGGGATTATGGGGCTAGCCCGAGATCCTATGACTATGCCCAAAGACCAGGAGCCCGACAGGGGGGGCTAGCGCGTAATGAATGGAGTGCATGGCCACATGGTCATCCATTATATGACCAAGAGCATGCAAGTTTGGGGGCTGTACCCAAAATTATACAAAAGTGGGTTTTTTTTGTATAGCTTCTGATTTTATTTGATATTAAGCCTGTTAATAATGGATTTTCTCCATTTTTTGGAGATATTGGACATTTTTGGAGCCCCATTTTTGGGATGAAGTTGGGGATGGATAACCAACTTCAGATCTATAAAAACTAGGCCTATATGAGTCCATGGGAGGAAAGTCAGAGCAGAGTTATGCTGAAGGGAATCCAAGCCAAAGCCATTTTTATGGAGGGAGGCTATTGAGGAGCAGACACTTGCGGGCCATTTCTGGGAGCTCAGGACATCCTTTTTGCGTGTTGTTTTCTTTGTTGGTTTCTAGAGATCTGGAAGAACATGACCAGATCAATCTTGTAGCCAATTGGCACTACTGCGATGTACTTTTGAGATTTTGAATAGAAATAAAGAAGCCTCCCCCACAGAGACAAAGGCCCAGAGATGTAGGCAACGTTGTGCCGAACTCCGCTATCAATCCTCTTGTTATGGTTTGATGTTTATTACTTCATTTCATATCTGCATATGTGTATATGGCTGTCATAATTCCTTTCTTTTCCTCATTCTTTCATTAAGCTTCTCAAATGGTTAATTAACACATGAAAAATTAAAACTCAACCATAGTCATTAAAAGATCCTACGGATCAAGTGGTATCAAAGCTAGTTGATGTTTGGATTTGAGTTTTGCATGTTAACCAGGGAAAAGATACAGTGTGGTGAAGGCAATATTGTTGTAGAGAATCCATTAATTGTATTGAGAAAGAGAGCTTCTCATAGCAAGAAGATGGCATCGGAAGAAGGGATATCTCAGGATGAGAAAGAGTTCCAGAAAACTTTCCTTGCTATGTCGGAGATGGTGAAAGTTTTGTACAGGGATTACTTGGAATGAAAGAGACCAGTTTTGGGTGAATATTCAAAAGGAAAAAGTGAAGAGGAAGAGGATCAGCCTCAGATTCCTCCTTCACCTCGATCATCACCTCCTTCTTCTCCATCTTCTTCAAGTTCAAGTTCTAAATCTAATGGAAAGAAAAATGTTTATAAGCATAAGAATGAAATGCCATTGTTAAAACTTGATGTTAAATTTGAGTTGCCCATATATGATGGTGAAGTAAATGCAGAGAAACTTAATAATTGGATCAGGCAGATGGAGGTTTATTGCAATGTGCAATAGATCAAGGATGAGGCCACACAAATCAAGTTGGCATCTTTGAGGCTTGTAGGTACAACTCTCATCTGGTGGCAAAGTAAGTTGCAAAATGGAACGCTACAAGTCGGTAAGGTATTTCCATCATGGAAGAGTTTCATTTCTGCACTTAGGAAACAATTCTATCCTTTGGGTTATAAATAAAAAGCATTAATTGAATGACAATCTTTAAAACTAAGAAAATGACAAACAGTGCAAGAATACACCGATG
>JASDQU011178342.1:0-22501 GCA_032191745.1 Picea mariana
CTCAATAAATATAATGACTTCGAACTCTTCCTCTGTCGAAGTTCCATGGGTACTCATAACTATCTGGGTAATTCTGCCACATAGGGTTACCATTTTTCCTTTAAACAATCTGATCGTGCCTAGTGAAGGGACCAGAGCAGGCCTTCCTAGGGTTTCCCAAGTGATTTATGTCATAATGTTTATCGATGTTCCCTCATCCAGAGCATAGTCAATGTCGAATTCTCCTATTCTTACTTCAATTTTCTCCTTTTCTTTGAAGACCTCTAACAAACTGACAGCCTTATGATCATCTAGGGTTTCTTTTATTTTCAGTAACATGATCTCTGATTCTTTCTGGGGTTCTTCCATAATTTTAGTCTCTTGATCTCCTTCAGAGTTTGCTTGTTCCATATTCAGGTTTTCAAGTCTAGCAATCATTCTATGGCAATCCAATACTTCATGGTCCATAGATTTACAACAGAGGCAACTTGGGTTTCTCCCAAGGCATTCCTTAGCAAGATGTCCTGGTCTTCTGTAATTGTAACAAAGAGTTAATCCTATATTTCACGTCCATGATCCCCAACTCTTCTTGTACTGTGTGCTAGGATCATGATGGCTATCCTACAAAAATTTCTTTCTAGGATCCTGCATCCATTGGTTAGTCCAAAAATTATTTCTATGCATAGGTAAAACATATCTTTCACTATTCCTATCAGACCTATTCATATCAAACTTTATTTTATCTAACAATGCTCTAGTTTTCAGGGTAGGACAAAATTTATCAAGCATACTTAAATTCATGCTTCAAAAACAAAAAATTTCCACTTATCTTACCTATACAGAGCACAAAAATTTCAGATCTAAAACTTGAACTATTCTTACTTTTACTAGAGGCTAGAGTTTACAGATCTTACCTCTTTTCTGCGGAAATTTCTACTTTTACCTTTCTTAGAGCATAAAGTGTTCAGATCTCACTTATTTTCTTCAGTATCAACCTCTTTCTTGCAGATCTGACCTCTTTCCTTCAGATCTGACATTTCTTTCTCGGCACAAAACTTCGTATGTCAAGTAGAATACTGCACACTAGGGCAATAGATCTATGCAAAGATCTTCTTTCATACAAAGCTTTTTCTTCTTTAGTTCCCAGCAATCACAGTTCCAGGTCCCGACAACGGAACCATTTGTTGGCACAGGGGCAGACCCAGGGTTCAACGCTCAAGAGCGCACCAACAAAACCCTAACTACTAGCCCTTTCAGCAACACCTTCGAAGAAGATGAAGTCTCACCCAAGGTAGAGGCAAGGGTGGTTGCAGGACTCATATGTCTACAACCTTAGATGGGACATCGATCTGTGATTATATATTTTACAGGGAACTTAGCATAGATCATTCATCAATATTTAACCCTTATGTTACTTCGCAGATAGCATAGAGCATCGCAGTGAATACTTAGACTAAAGATCATTCAGTACTTATCCACAGAAATATAGATCAGATTCAGTAGATCAAGCACTAAGCATCTTATATATCAGATATAACATTCAGTCATATGTCATAAGAACATAGCATAACTAGATCTATTTAATCACAGCAAGCACTTAGCCAAGAAGGAGATAAACACATTAGGTTGAAGCACAGAGAACAATACAGAAAGCTATCGTGGTTCACCCCCACCCTGAGGTTACGTCCACAAAGTCTTCTTCTTTATATTATCTCGGTCAAGCGGTTACATCACAGAGCTTCAGTAACCCTTACTTCGTATAGGACAGAAGATCTGTGCAGCTCGCTAGATCCTTCTTCCTTTCACTTTAGCACAAAACTACAACAACTTGCACTTAGCTTTCCAATCTCCTTACAATCATGCACAGAGCACTTGCAATATACATCCAATCACATAGATCCATCTACTAGCACTAAGCCTTTAGCTATACATCACATAGATGTACAACTACCCTCTACTTACATTGCCTAAGTATCTATTTATAGACTACAAAATGGGCCTAAGTGTGGGTAAACCCACGGGCCGACATCCCTTTCCCTTTACATCAACCCAAAACCCTAAAAGGGACCCAAAAAATAGGTCTTGCTTCCCTAATTTCCGCTTCGCATTGCGCTCCATCTTTGGCAAGCTGTCGCGGTCCCAAAAATGGTCAAATATGACCAAGTATTCTTCAATACTTGGTCAAGGACCAACACCCATAATGGAAATGAGAAACTATCTCCATGGATTTCATCACAGGGTTACCAAAATCAACCAAGTAGAATGACACCATTATGGTAGTTTTGGAAAAACTAAGCAAGGTTGTTCACTTTATTCTTGTCAAGTCAACTTGCAAGGCAATAGATATTTATAGTATTTTCATGAAATAAATATTTAGACTACATGGAATTCCTAAGGAAATCATATTAGACATAGATACAAATTTTACTTCAAATTTTTAGAGATCTTTGTTTGTTGGTCTTGAAACTAAATTACTATTTATTACAACCTATCACCCTCGAACTGATGGGAAGACATAGAGGGTAAACCAAGTGTTAGAGGACATGTTAAGGATGCATGTGATGCATCATCCCAATAAGTGGGAAGACTACCTACCACTGGTAGAGTTTGCTTATAACAATGGATATCAAGAGTCATTGAAGATGATCCCTTTCGAGGCCCTTTATGGCAGACAATGCAATATACCAATCAACTCGAATAAACAAGTAGACAAAATTACAGTCGGGCCAAATATACTAAAAGAAATGGAACAACAAGTGGTTCAAATAAAATATTATATGAAAATAGCTCAGGATAGATAGAAAAGATATGAAAACAGAAAAATGACTCCTAGAGAGTTCAAAGCACGGGATCACGTGTATCTTCGAGATATGCCCAGAAAAATTTCCTTGTGAATGGGAGATTGTGCCAAGATGGCAACTCAATATTGTGGACCCTTTGACATTTTGGATACAGTGGGACCTGTAGCATATAGACTATCACTTCCTCCCATAGTGAAGGACAATAATGTTTTCCATGTGTCGTTATTGAAGAAGTATGTACATGACTCTAATCATATAATTGCTTGGTTTTTGGTACAGGGGTAGACCCAAGGTTCATCTCCAAGAGCGCACCAACAAGCCCTAACTATTGGCCCTTTCGACAACACTTGTGAGGTAGATGCAGTCTCACTCAAAGCAACTATGGGGGGGTTGCAGGATAGATATGTCTACAACCAAAGGGAATATCAAGTGGATCTAATACAAGAACAACACATCATTTCTATATCAAGTATCAAATTAGATCTACTTCACACAACTATCTGTCAGATCTAACACAGTAATCAACTAGCAGTATATCAAATGACAAAGAAAAAATCATCAATCACACACAACACAAAATATAAATGGTTCACCCTCTCTCTAGGGATACATCCACATAATTTTTTTTTATAATATATTAAGATGAAGCATACAGTTCTTATCTACGCTCTTAGCTAGTAGATCTTCTTTCCTCTCCTCTCTATCTCTCCCCCTTCCTGTGCACCCATATGTAGGACTGATATTTGGACCCAGCTGAAGATATTACAATACCAGAATGCTCTTATACTTAGCACTTCTCTCTCACACAACAATACTCACTCATGCTAATAAAAAAAATAGAACAAACCCTCTTCCCTCATCTAGGTTCTTATTTATACATTACAATGGCTCACCGACAGCCTTAGGACAAAACCTAGGTTTCAAAACCCTAGATACCAAAACCCTAGGTCAACTTGAACTTTTTTTTCAGGGCTTCGCCAGCCTATCTTTCCTTCCTTTGCGTGTAGTGCTTCAAAGAATCCAACGGTGGATTTTTTCGCTTGTTGATTTTTCCATGATCCATATTCCTTGTTGATTTGTCATCCTCGATCTCCTCATCCAATGACTTTCTTTCTCTTACTTCACTCCATATTTTTTTCTCTTCTACTCACTTCAACCCAATAACAGTCACTGTGTCTTCCGCGTAGTTCACATTTTTCCTTTTCTTCCTTGATCTTCGCTTACTTCCATACCCAAGGGCCAACAGGCCCCCAACACTCACCTGTGACTCGTCCTAAGGCACTTCAGGTATTAGCCTTGTTTTTTACTTCGACTTCAGACTGTGCAGTGCAGCCTCCACTTTCAGCCCTATTCCTTCCTTCCTTCCTTCCTTCCTTCCTTCCTTCCTTGTGCAGACTATCTTTTCTGTGTCTGGTACCTAGTTTCAACTGCACCTGGTACCTAGACCCTTTTCCTTATGATTTTACTGAGAGATGCGAGGTAGCGGGTTGTCGTAATATAATTTCAATCGGCTCCCGTTTACAAAACCTTCCTTCCATTCTCCATTCAAGGTCTTCAACTACGCAGCTCCTCCTTCTGTAACATAGGCGACCTCATATGGCCCAAGCCAATGCATTCTAAACTTCCCAGTATGCTTCATGAACTTACTTTCATATACCAGTACCAAATCACCTTGCGTAAATGCCTTCTTCTTGATGTGTTTGTCATGGTAGGCCTTCTCTCTTTCCTTCTGAACCTGCTGATGAAATCCTACAATAAATTTTTCTTATTCTAGTTCGACCAATTGTGTGAGCCTCTCTCGAACAATGCCAGTGTCATCCATATCTATAAAAGTAGTGATTCTTAAGATTGGTACCAAATATTCTATTGGGACAACGGCCTTGAGACCATAAACCAACTTAAAAGGGGTTTGCATTTTTAGTTTCTTGCAAGTGGTTCTATAGGCCCAAAGTACTACTAGTACTCTTAAATCCCAGTCATCCCTGTTCACACTACAAATATTCATTGGCACTATCTCTAGTATCTTATTGAATGCATGAACTGTCTCATTCGCTTGAGGATGGTAAGGTGTGCTCTTCTGATGATGGACTGCAAATTCCTCAGTCAAGGCTTCAACTATTTTATTGATGAAATGTGTGCCTTGATCACTCATAAGGATCTTTGGGAATACAAACCTGGTTATGATGTCATCAAATATGAAGCATGTAGTTGTAGTTGCACTTTAGTCCTTAACTTCTCTTGCTTTGGCCCATCTATTCAGGTACTCTATCGCAGTGATTATGTACCTTTCTCCTGTGCACTTTCCTAGTGGGTGTATAGGTCCCACGAAGTCAATGTCCCATTTCTCAAATCCTTGTAGGTTCAGTTGTGGTGATAAAGGAATTCCATCTCTTCTAGATGGTTTCCCAACTCGTTGGCATACATCGCAGGCTCTATAGTAGTCCTTAGCATCTTTGTGTAGAGTAGGCCACCAAAGGCCAGCCCTAAGAATCTTATGTGTGGTTGCTTTCCCTGCGTAGTGTCCTCCTATGATGCCTTCATGAGATTCAGAGAGGATCAAAGGTCACTCTTCATCCATAACACACCTCCTCAATATCTCATCAGGTCCCATCTTGTATAGTTGTCCAGCTATAAGTGAAAAATCAACAATGCACACTACTAGTTGTTTCTTCTGCATGATTGTATACTCACTAGGTGTCATTCCTGTTGACAGGAACTAGACTATTTCTGCAAAGTGGTCATCAATATTTCTAATAGCCAACAACTGTGCATACGGCAGTGTATCCTCCAAACTAGTTGGCTCTTCTCCATGTTCCAACCTCGATAAGTGGTCAGGACCTTTGTTCATTCTTCCTGGCTTAACCACAATTTCGAAATCATATTCCTGAAATAGGAGAAGCCATCTACATATTCTCCCCCCCAACACTGGCTTGTTGATTAGGTATTTCAATGTGGAGTGATCAATAAAAATTTTAAAATGTCCTCCCAACAATTAGTGGTGAAATTTATGCAGCACTACACCATGGCTAACCCTTCTCTCTCGATGAATTAATATCAGCTATTGATAGCTTCCTACTAGCAAAGGCTAACGGGTGTTTGATGTCTCCTATTCTTGGTTGTGCTAACACAACTCCCAATGCAATAGAAGATGCATCGACATGTACATGAAATTCCTTGCTCCAATCTGGGAAAACCAAAATAGGTGCAGTAACCATTTTCTGTTTCAGTGTGTTGAAGCTCTGTTGGCATTCTTTTGTCCAGTGAAATTGACAGTCTTTCTTCAAAATATTCTCCATGGGTGTTGTAATATGGGCATAGCCTTTAATGAATTTATTGTAATATCCAGTGTGTCCTAGCACAGTACGCAACTGTTTGACTAAAGTGGGAGGGGGTAGATCAACTATAATGGCAATTTTAGATGGATCTACCAGCAATCCCTGCTTGCATACAATATGACCTAACAACACTCCAAATGGTGAGAAGAAGATGCACTTCTTCAGATTCAAGGAAAACTTGCACTCCCTAGACTTATCCAACATTAGTCTTAGACATTCAATATGATTTTTCAATAAACTAAAAACAGTCCAACCATCAAAGTATGCTTCTAGAAATTTATATAGAAACTCCTTGAATGCTTCGACCACCACCGTGGAAAAGGTGGTTGGGGCATTCTTCAATCCAAATGGAATTACTGTATATTGGTAGGATCCCCACTCTATAGCATTTGTGGTCTTATGGCGATCTTCCTTGGAAATCCGGATCTGATGGTATCTACAAAATCCATCTGTGAAAGAATATACCTCCTGTCCACCTACATTATCTAACACTTCGTCAGTGAATGGTGTAGGAAATGGGTCATGAAAACAGGCATTTTTCAGCTTCCTGAGATCTACACAGATCTTGATCTCTCCTATCTTCTTGTCTTGTACCACCATAGGGATAATCCACTCTGATTCTTCGAGAGGTTCAATAATCTCGTCTTCCAGCATTCTGTCAAGTTCAATCTTCACTTTCTCCTTGTGTTTAGGGTTCAATCTATAGGGTCTCTATTTGACTGGTCTGACATCTGGCTTCAAAGGGATCCTCATCTCTCCCATAGGCCCTGTAATGCCCTTCATATCAATGAACTTGGTTGGAAAAAAGTCCTGATATTCATGCAGTAACTCTATGATCTTATCAATAGAAGAAGCATCCCAATAATCTCCAACATTTGCAAGCTTTGGTGTTTGCTTTGTTCCAATATTGACTTTCTTGATCTTGATTGGTTGTCCAATAAATGGTAGCTCAACTCATGGTCCTTCCATATCTCTTTGTCCTTCTGTTTCTGTGATGTTCACCTTCCTAGGATCATCGTCTTCATCGGCATTGATGTTTTAACATACTTGCAGTTTCTGGAGGGGCGCAGTCCATTCGTCCTCTTTTTCTTCCAAGGGGAGGCTAGATGCCTCCTAAAATATTTTTTGTCTTACAATATGTAATGCTCAATCTACGGAAGGATATTGACTTTTGAATAAGAAGGTAGTTATAAAGTTCTGAGTCATGCCTTCCCAATCTATAGTGATGAGGCACAACTCTGCTTGAAAGTACTAGTTGATAGGGTTTTGTCCAATGTGTTAATGAATTTGTGCACCCACTTCTCTTGAGGGATCTTGCTCTAGGCTTCCTCGCAACTTCGCACATGGTCCTTTGGGAAACTTTGACCTATGTACCTAACTTCACATCCTTCTACTTGTGCTAAGAACCGCATTGTCATCAAAGTATGACATTGTACCCAGTCTGTAATGTTGTTTTTGTGTGCCCCCCACCATCTTGTTGGGGTTGCTTTCAAGGCATCATCCATTGCCAAAAATATTTGTTGCATTGGTAAACTTTCTTCAAAGTCTGACAAGAAGGTTTCTAAAGGATTTAGTCCATCAAAAGTGGGCAAGTGACTTACTGTTGTGTCGATCTAGTGAACTTCTCTGGTTAATCTAGCACATCTCCTTGTAGACACTTCATACATTTTGTTCTACCAGTTCTCCAATGATTCCTCTAAATCTGATGAACACGCATTGTCACTTCACCATCTTAGGTTCCCATCCACCGTAGGATTAATTTAATCTTGTTGTCTGGCTGTTAATTTAAATATGTTTTCCAGTTCATATGCGTGGTCTTCTTCTCTGATGGGCTATTTGTATCGCTGACCTTCATTGGGATCTAAAGGTGCAGGGACCCTAAGGCCATCTCCTTCAAATGTCATTTTTCTTTTCTTTAAGTCAACCATAGTGGAATTATTGAAAGCCCAATCAATTCCTAACAGTGCAGGGTAAGGACAGTTATCATCAACTATCTCAATTACCTTGAAGTCTGCAAACGTCCTCACTCCGTCGATGTCCACAAGGACATGTTCCAATATTCCAAAGGGGCTTACAGCTTATTAATTAGGCATCCTAAGATGGATAGGGGAATAGATCAACTTAGTTTTTCCCATCAGTGCCAAGGTTTGCTTTGTCATGACATTGACCTCCGACCCTAAGTCAAGGACCACATAGTCTATATCATACTCTCTGATTTGAGCATTCAAGTGTAATTCCTTATTTGACCTTCTCCTTTTAGAGACTTGGTGTACTACCCTATTCGATAAGGGATCGATCTTTCCTAGCTCATACTGTCTGATTAAATTTTGCAGCTCTTGTACAATGCTTTCATCCTGAATCATCTTAATACAAGTATATAATAATTCCATGAGTTTGCTTACCTCTTTTCCTTCATTTGGCAGAGCAGACTGATCAAATTCCAGAGGCATCCCATATTCTCTTACTTCTTGTCATGTCTTTGATGAAGAACCTTGGTCTCCCCTGAATTCTCTTCTTGCCTCCTCAAACATTTGTTTTTCTTTCTTTGCATCAAAATTTCATGTCCTCTCTGCAGCTTTCCTGACTCATGATTCTTCTGTAGTCTTTCCTTGGGTCATTCTGTCTTCTCCTGTAAAAGTGCCTCCTCAAGTGATAACAATGAATCTAGGGTCCTCTCCATGAGGTTTAGTGTATATCATTTGCACTTGAGGGTTCTACTGAGGTTCTCGTCTCTCATGAAGCTTAGCTAGCAGCACAGAACAATCTTCGATAACATGTTCGAATGAACTGCAGTAGCTTCAAGTAGTGCAAGGGTTCTAAAAGTCCCTTTCTAAGTGTCCTAGTTGTGCACAGCTATAACATATGATCTATCCTCGACCTCGACCCATACCTCCTCCTCTTCCTCTTCCTTTGAATCCACCGCGAGGTTTGAGGTTTCCTCTTCCTGGAGAATTGTACTATGTAGTTTTTCCTTCATGTTGTACTTCACCTTGAATTTTGTATATAACCCTTGATCTTTCATGCATGAGGTCATAAGCCCTACAATCCTTATCATCATGCCCCACAAACTTACAAAATGTGCAATACAAATTTTTGGGTGTCTGAACATATTTTTGTATGTAATAGCACTCACCTGGGCGATTTCTATTTCTGCATACCTCGCGCCAGGCTAGGGTGACTTGCTTCAAAGGGATTGGAGTTCCAGAGGCCAAGTATTCATGAAATAGAGGATAGTGTTCCTTGTCATGGCATTTTGATTTGCACTTGACACACCATATGTCTTCTCTTTTATCTTTTCCCTTGTCCTTCTTCATATCTTTGACCTGTAGAGAAAAACTAGTTAGTTGACTCAAGATTTGACTCATACCTGAGCTGGATTCTCCCATAGGGGATGATTCTAACTTCATGGTGATCTCTAGTGCCTCATCCTGTGAAGAAATCTTTTGTTGCATCAGAGGAAATTTGATGTGTGGTAAGAGGGTAGCAATGAGCCATTCCTTGTTCTGCTCATCTGGGCTTTAAAAACTCAAATGGCATGTCAAGGAATTAAATCTTTGATCGAACTCCCACACAAGTTCAGATATTCTCTGCTTGATTTCTTTTAGTTCTGTAATGCACTGTGATTCTGACTTAGGTTTCTTGAATTCAGCAATTAGCGAAGTCCTAATGGCATTCAACAGTTTAGGTGTAGATCCTTGGAAAATTTTCATGTACCAGCTTAGTGCACGATCTCTTAGGGTAGTACTGAACTGAGCTCATTTGACAGCTTCGTCGGTGATATTCTTAATACTCCACACGGCTTCACAGATAAACCAGTGTTGTTCAAGGTCTTCAGATACATCTCCTCTAAAGGTGGGTAACCTCATCTCATCTACCACATATCTTCCTAGGTTTCTTGACTGAGTATGTGGTGGGATACTAGTGACAGTGCTCTGAAAACTTAGGTAACTCTTATTACTCTAATTACTTAATGTTGTTGAATCAACAGGAGGAATAATATTACTTACTTCAATAGTCTCTGCAGTTCCTAAAGTTTCTGGCTCTTCCCAACGAGGTTCTTCATCTTTTCCATCCTCTGCCCTAGTAGGTTATAAAAGCTCCTCGTCCATCACATATGCCTCTTCTCCACTGTAGAAACCCTCGTCCCTATAGTTCTCCTTGAATAGGTTCGCAAGATGAACTTCTCTGAATGATCTCCCACAGCGCGTATGTCCAGTCTCTGTGTCGTTGTCGCTGTCTGAATTCTTGAACATTAGCCTTTTCCAATCCATCCAACTACTGTATCTTCAAGATGTTCTTCTCATGAAATATAATCTTGATCCTCAACATTAGAAAGTGTAAAAATTTTCCTCTAGTCCCTTGAAGAAATATCTCTCGGCTTAGCTATATGACTCTACTCTATCAACAACAAACTCAATGATGTACCCTCCAATGGTGCTATCAAACTAGTGATATGCTACTCTTGACATGGCGTTGTCAACTCTCTTGACCTTCTTGATCAACGCCAGTGTCCAAACCACAGGAGGTCTAGATCTAATCTCAAACTAGGTATATGCTAACCTAGCTAACCACTCGTATAGCTCTTGATGGGTTCCTCCAAAGAAAATCTTGTGTATATCAGTGAAGATATATCTTTCTAACCAATCCTTTGTACTAAGATTAGGGTTCTTGTTCTGGGCTTCAGCGAAGTCATTTTCTTGATCTTCTATCCACTTCTAAATCTCTGTCTTTGATGGAAACCACCTTAACATTCCCTCAAGAATATTCTTGTCTCGACAACGAAACCATTTTTTGGCATAGGGGCAAACCTAGGGTTCAACTCCAAGAGTGCACCAACAAGCCCTAACTACTGGCCCTTTCAGCAACACCTGCGAGGCAGATGTAGTCCCAGCTGAAGAAGCTATGGGGGGGTTGCAGGACAGAGATGTCTACAACCAAAGGGAATATCAAGTGGATCTAATACAAGAACAACACATCATTTCTATATCAAGTATCAACTTAGATCTACTTCTTACAACTATCTATCAGATCTAACACAGTAATCAACTAGTAGTATATCAAATGACAAAGAACAGAGCATCAGTCACACACAACAAGAAATATATGTGGTTCACCCTCTCTCTAGGGCTACGTCCACAGAACTGTGCTTTATAATATATTAAGATGAAGCATATAGTTCTTATCTACGCTCTTAGCTAGCAGATCTTCTTTCTTCTCCTCTTTGTCTCTCCCCCTTCCTGTGCACCCAGCTGCAGGACTGATCTTCGCACCCAACTGAAGATCTTAAAATACCATAAGGCTCTTATACTTATAACTTCTCTCTCAAACAACAATACTCACTCATGCCAATAAAAAAACTAGAACGAACCCTCTTCCCTCATCTAGGTTCTTATTTATACATTACAATGGCTCACCGACAGCCTTAGGCTGAAACCTAAGTGTCAAAACCCTAGATACCAAAACCCTAGGTCAACTTGACCTGCTTTTTCAGGGCTTCACCAATCTGTCTTTCCTTCCTTCGTGTGCGGTGCTCCAAAGCATCCAACGATGGCTTTTTTTGCTTGTTGAGTTGTCCACGATCCATCTTCCTTGTTGATCTGTCATTCTCGATCTCCTCATCCAATGACTTGATTTCTCTTACTTCGCTCTGTCTTTTCTTCTCTTCTACTCACTTCAACCCAGTAACAGTCACCATGTCTTTCATGCAGTTCACATTTTTCCTTTTCTTCCTTGATCTTCGCTTACTTCCATACCCAAGGGCCAACATTGGTCTATGATTTAGGTGGAACCAGAGGGAGAATTCTTGTTAGAGACACAAAGAATAATAGACATGAAATAAATCCCACTCAGGAACAAAACCATTGCACAGGTCAAGGTGCAATGGAAACACTTTGGTCCAGTGAAGCTACATGGGAAATGGAGGATGCCATGAAACATGCATAGCCATTTTTTTTTACTGTTGTACATATAGAGCACATCGGTAGGTAGAACATCGAGGATAATTTTCCTTTAAGGGGGAGGGGATTGGAATACCCTTGTTTCCCCCATCTTGTAAACATAACTATAACCTGCTAAAAGACTATGGGTAGACTAAATATGCGTGGATGTTAGAATTGATGAACCTTTTTGTTATAAAAGGTAATGTATATATTTTTGTTACTAAATAAAATGGAAAGTGTTGCATAACTGCTAAAGGGGTTTGCAAAGGTAGATCATAATGCATGAGAGATATGGTGAGGGGAACCAACAATGGTTGAGATGACCCCTACAAGACCATTATTATACTGGATTTAAATTATTCATACCCATAATAGTACTCTGAGCCAGAAAAAAATAAATCACCAGTTAGGTTGGTAGTTGGGAAGTCCTCCTTAAGAGTTAATGAGGAGATGGGTAGAGTAACCATCTGAAAAATTCTTGACCTGACCCACGAAATTTGGAATTGGACCCATGAAATCTTGCTAAGGAAGGCAAGAAAAGAGAGGAAATTTGTGGGTAGAGGAAGGGTAGGAAAGAGGATGAGTTTAGTGACCATTTTTTGAAGAGGGAGAGCATGTGTAGCTCTCTGGTTCGGAATAGAACTGAAAAACAATTTTTTTCTGGGTACATGAATTTGTTGGGAAGCATTTTCAGTCCAATATGATAAACAAGTGATGGGTGTTGTATACGCACTAAAAACACACTAAAAACCCTTAATTAAATTGTCAACTGAGGGTAAGTAAACTTAGAGTTGTAGCAAAATATATGCCAAGGTAGAAGGATTGGAGGTAGTATAGCCTAATCAAGGAAGTGGATATCTAAGGGATAATCTATTCAAGAAAAAACTACTAATGATCAAACCCTACTAAAGAAACTTAAACTAGGTAACCTAAGTAACYTTTGGACCAAGGATYGATGGATAGTTCTAGGAAAAAAAAATGAAAACCTTACTAAAACAAACTAGTTCAATCATAACAATAAACAAAAGCAAACTATTCAAATAAGCAAATAGCAACAACAAACTACTTGTAATTAACCTACTTAAATTCAATAAACAACTACCCTATGAAAGCAAGTAAATAAACAAGCAACTACACTATCGAAGCAAGAATAGACAAGTAAACAACTAACCTATTAAAGAAAGTAAACAACTAACTAGCCAAGGATAACTTCTACAACAAGTAAACTAATTAAGACTACTCAATAAGAAACTAACTAAGCTAAGAGGCAAGTGAAGTCTATTCTTAAATCAAACTTCAAAACTAATTCTAATTCAATCTACTAAATTGAAAGAAAGAATATTTAACAACTAATCTTTAATCTATGATAAGCAAACTACTCTTTAACCTACCAAAGCAAAAGACTATCTATTCTACAACAACAAGAAAACTATCTTCTAGTCTATGAAAACTCAAATATAGTGTTGATGGTTGTGTGAGTCTCTTCGGTGTCTTATAATATCACGATGGCACTTAACAATGAAAGATAATTCAAGAGGGATAATCTCGGTATTGACTTCAATAGCAAAGTGAAAAGTGTGAATTAAGCAATCCAGTGAGAACTTAGCCATTATGAAAACAATCATCAATGATCCTTCATATCCATGTGATTATTACTCATGCATTAATCATCAACAGTTATAAAGAGATTATGCTATGAAATTCATTTGCAGTCTATACTATAGAAGCAAACTCATAACTAAATTCAATCATTAACTACAAATTGAAATTGCAACCTAAATCTAAGAAAGGAATTGCATGAAGTAAACTAAATTAGTTCTATCTTAACAATTCAAATTGCAAAAAGAGAAATGCTTATAAACAGAAATTAAACACTATTCTAGCATATGGCAAGTAAACTAATGAGAAAATTGATTGACAACTAGCTAAGCAAAGACTAAATAACAATTGAATAAGCAATCTACAAATAAAAACTAAATTTAACACTATCCATCCACCGAAGCCTTGTTAAAGAAAACATGAAATAAAATTCAGTTCTAAAACTTTGTTTTAACTTCTATTTTAAAATTGGTTTTAAACTCTGTTTCAACATAAAAAGAGTCTAAATCTACCATCTAATTACACATGGGGTTAGTGTCTAAATCTGCAAGCTTTCTTTCACTAACTACAAATTCAGTACATATTGACAAGATTCTTCATAACAACCTGCAAAACCAAATTAAACCAATTAAACCATAAATAACAAATTAAATAACAAATAAGTAAAATAACATTTCATATAGAGGAAATAAAACAAAAAGACATTTATGCTATGTAATTCATAAACAAAATGATAGAACAGTTACCCAGATTGTTGGTGGCCCCCCCAGCAAGTCGTGGTCACTCTTCAAATGCACACCATGATCTTCAACAACACAAATTCGCCATTAAAACAGAAACACAGTATTACACAATTTTGGCAAAATGAAAATGAAAAACAGAAGGAAATTGTCTTTTCTCTCTAATATATGGCTTCCTGAACTTCTTAACTATTGTATGGCCACCATGGTGGTATTTATAAGATTTACAGACTAAGAAGTCAACCACTGGAGGTTCAAACAATTTCTAAAAATAGTAAATTGCATTAAGGATGCCCTAACTGTTGAAATGGAGTGAGCCAATAATTTCCCAAGTTAACAACCCAAACTGAGTTGTCAAGAGTTCAGTAACTGGAGGGGGAAAGCACAAGCAAAAACCATATTCCTGATTCGCCCATCGCTGGCTGCCAATACCATAACCGCCAAATCGCTCATCATTTTTGTGTAGGACGGAGTATCGGACAGAGTGTCGGACCGAGTACCGGATGGAGTACCGGACTGAGTGCTGAAAGCAAAAACATGTTGTGATTTTTCCCTGTGACACCAAAAAATGTGAATTAGATCCCTGGAAACATAAAAACATATTGAATTATAATCAAGATCATCATAAAATACGAATTATGCATACATGGTGGGGATCATAAAGTTTTGACACAAAATCTCTTCAAAAACTTCTCCAAAACATGAAAATGCATATATACATTCGGCAAAAGTATCTAATAAACGTCATAAAACTGATCATATCTCAGGCCCAACATTACCCCCACACTTACGATTTTGCAGGTCCCACTGCAAACAAAAAGAAATTTCCCCTCATGACTAGGCTTGTTGAGGAGGATCACCTTTAGAAGCTTCTCCTTCTTGTTGTGAAGACTTTTCCTTATGCTTCTTGTGTTGCTTCAGTTGTGCTCTGAGGCTGCGGTTGGATTTGGTCATCTCATCAACCAACCGTTGAAGGGATTTTACCTTTGCTTGGAGGACTGCATTATCATTATGAAGATGTGTGTCTATTGTCTTCCTTTCTTCCAACTGTTGGAGCAACTAAGAATTCTATTTTTGTAGCTTCTCAATGGCTGGGCTAGAATCAATGATCTCGGAGGAAGGCTTAGATCCTTTGAGAGATGTGGACAATCTATCATTCTTAGGATCTAGAGTAGGCATGGGTGAAGTAGGAGTAATAGGGGATTGATAAGGAGAGGTAGGTTCTGATTTTGTCTTTCTTTGTGGCTCTAATCCATCTATAGAAACTTCCCTAAGTCTCTTGTGAGGGCTCTCAAGATCGGAAGACACTTGGATAGGGTCCAAAGAAGGCAGGGGTTTTGGATAAGGTTTTTCTCTTGTGCTCTGGGTACTCTTTCGAAAGGTTCCTTTACCAAATCGATTGGATCCCCTCATATTTGTGGGAACTATGGGAAATTCTTGTTGAATCACTTCTTGGAGATTTTTAGGTGCGGGATCAAGATAGATTGAAGGCATCGAGGGGTTAATGATATGCTTTTTTTGATCTTTACTCTTGGTATTTTTACCCGATGAGGATGCAGGGGTGTCAAAAATATTCTTGTATTTCTATGGTAAAGAAATGGTTTGTGCAGGGGGATTTGGTGTCTTTGGAGAGCGGGGCTTGGATGGATAAATAGTCTTTGGATCAAGTGTCTTTTTGCCAGTCTTAATTGTCAAGTGGGGATTTGCAAATTGATAGATGAATGTATCCCAAGTTTTCCCCTGTTTCTCTAGTTCAGCTAGAACAAGGAGTTTGATTAGGCCATGGTGAAAGAGGTTGTTGTGGGGGTTAGTTACATTCTTCCTCACTTGAGAGGACATATTCTCCAAGCTCTTTAGAAAGTATAAGGGAAAATTCAAAGATTTTTTTAACTGAAAATGAGCTAGCAATCTGAAATAACAAGATTTCAAAGTGGAATATCTACCTTCGCATGTGATCAACCTAGTGATGATGATGAGAGGGTTGATCAATTCTTCCTTTATCCATTCCCTGGAATATCCTTTTGATCTTGAGATGTTCTGGAATTCGGGCTTAAAAACCCTATTATAACTTGAGCGCAATAGCTGGTGTTTTTTTGAACCATCTATCTCCCATTCTTGGAAGCTTTGTGGTTGCAGCAATGGACTCTTTTGAGACCCCAAAGGTAAGAAACCCCACAGGCGTTGTACTCCCATCAAAACCGAGGGAAAATTGCATGGATATTCCATCATCGTGGCCCTGCAAGTGGGATAAAAATGGCCCCCAAACTACATGCAAAAACACCTCTCTGCACTGTGCAAATTCAGGGATGGAAAAAATATCTTCATAGGAAGAGGGTTCATACCTCTTGGGCATTGTGATGAGGTGAAGAAATAGACAGAGGCAAAATTCACCAAGAGAGGGTGCGATCGGGCCAAGGGATGGCATGAATTGAACACGATCTGAATGCAATTGAACAGGGGAAGAAATGGCAGAAGCTTAGCACGATTTATTAACATAGGGAAGGGGAAATGGCAAGGATGAATTGGGATAATAGGTTACCCAACCCATATTTGAATGCGCCTATGGTGGAATTGGTTGCACACATGCGCGCACAAGTTTCCATGTGTGGGGAATTTCGAATTCAAAGGCACGTTTTTGGGGAAAATGATGCACAGTTAGATCAATGTCCAAGTCTTTTGACTTGGACATTTGATCATGAACATTTCTAAAGTTTGCATCTTCACCCTTAATTGTCTGTAACCAATTTAATTGAATGTCATTGATACCTAGTTACCTGGAATTGTGGACAATTACTGGTGTGTAATCCATATGGCACTTCGTTTGACACCTCATACGATACCTCATACAGCACTTCATACATCACCTATGTGTTAAATACAATTTTACCTCCTATAATGGATAGTCTACAATATAGACATGTTTTTGACAATCACAGTGGTTAAGAGCAGAGGCAGAATGCTCCCTTATTGATGATTTTTCCACCATGCTCACAAATTCCTCTTGCAAAGGACATGTAATGTCAAAAACCTACAATGAACAGGTTATAGCAAGCATAAGACATGTAATGTCAAACCTACAATGTATAGCTTGTAACGAGAAATAAACCGATAAAATTGGTCTGTTAGGTATATGTTCAGCAATTTATAGCACACGTGAGTTTAGCACTTCAAAAATAATATGATTGTTGATGTAATAACTTGTATCATGGAAATAATACAAAAAATCTTACAAAGATTTATTTCTCTAGGCAATGATCATTTGTCAACTCATGAACCCCTCCCCAACACCTAAGTATTGTGACACCTCACAATCAAAAGTATAGGAAACCAGTCAGTTCTCCCAATAGCCAAAGGTTTACAATATGTCAAGTGTAAATATAAATTTCACATATTGGTCTGACGAGACGGTTAGAAGATGGCCCCACCTATAGAATAAGATATCCTATATATAGATAAGAAGAGGTAGGCAAGAGAGTTTCAATATAGTATTAGAGTTAGTTACCAATGGTAAGTTTATGGAGTTTATTAACCTTAGCTTAACCATACATACTTCATGTCAGCTTTGTCTGCAAGTAATGTTGTACATTAAGACAAGTTTAAATTTATTATTTATTTTTGTCAGATTACCATCCTCGCTAGGTAGAATGACCCATTTCCAGCAAGCTTGTTCAGTACTCTGACGGGTTTACCTAGTCATACAATAGGCCAGTACTCGCTGCCAGCAGACATGTTCAGTATCCTGGTGGGTTAGCCTCTTACACCCTCAGAGACTAGCCCTCCATCCTTTAAGATTTTAGTATAAGATTTTATTTATACAGGAAGATGGGGGGCAGCTCTGAAAACATTTTTTTCTTTCTTCTTCTTTTTTTTCAATTGGGATGGTATTTATGTTAGAGGATGAGTTTCCATTATATTACTTAGTGATTTTCCTGATGTAAGGGGTACTTAAGCGGATGTGGCCTATCTAAAGATATGATATAATCAAGTTATTTAGTGTGTAGTGGATGGTACTATTGAGAAAGAACAGAAAGGTATATCTAGGCTCAACTCACTCTCTTCTTTTGTAGTTATTGTGATGTTTCCATGACCAACTACTAATTAGACCTCCTTATTACTGGTTAATAAAGACACTTTACTCACTTACTCAGGTTTCTTGGAAAAAAATTATACGAGAGACCTCTAGTCTTGATGGCTATGGTATCACTTCCTTATACAGTGGTGAAGAGTTTCAAGAGAAACTGTTTTAGAATTCCTTAAGAAAATGAAAATTTCTACAAAAACATGGCTAATTACAGTAAGTCAATATTCATTTGATGCTTAGTGGACAACGGAATTCAAGTGTAACAATGTTTTGAAGAAAAATCCTTCTTGAAATTGTCTACTCCTAGTGAAATAAATACTTATAGGAATCTCTAGAATTTACTTATTAACAAAATTCAAAAACTATTTACATATGTACAGTAGAAAATTTAGAAAAATTTTCAAGAACAAGGGGGGACTTCCCCTTCTACTAGGGCCAATGCCTTGTCATTTGACATGACCTATAGAAAATCCTCTTTGGAAATGGTCTTATGATCAAATTTAGGTCGGTGTCCATTTACTACAAAGGAGACTTGTCCATCATCAATTGTTTTAATTTTTACATCTCCATTGTCATATACAGTGTCTACCTCGTAAGGGCCCAACCACCGGGTGGTGAGTTTTCCTTTGAAGGTTTTGAATCGAGAATCAAATAACAGATCCCAATCACCAAGTTGGAAGTGTTTCTTCTTAATAAACTTGTCATGCCACTTGCTCCTCTAGTTTTGGACTAATATTGTCCGTTGGATGGAATCTTGCCTGATTTCATGCAACTCATTCAATTGTAGGGATCGTTGCTTATGAGCCTCATCTAAGTTTAATCCCAATTCTACGGCAATACGGAAGGTCCTTACTTGGAATTCTCTTGGTAGAAGTACTTGTTTCACGTACACTAGCTCATAAGGGGTATGCCCAGTGGTATTTCTCCAAGTGGTTCGGTATGCCCACAGAGCCTCTGGAAGCCTATCAGCCCAATATTGGTGATGTAATTGAACAATCTTGGTCAAGATAGCTTCCATGACTTTGTTTGTAGATTCTACCTGACCATTAGCTTGCGGGTGGTATGGAGAAGATTTACAGTGTTTAATCCCATATTTCTCTATTAGCTCTCTCATCAGCTTGGAAGTGAATTGAGTGCCTTGGTCTATAACAATTTCAAGAGGGACACCGAAACGGGTAAATATGTCTTCATAGATAAATACGACAACTAACTTTTTTGTAGCCCTAAATAGGTATTTTGCCTCTACCCACTTGGTGACATAGTTCGTACAAACCAAAATATAGTTCTTTTTATGGGACATGGATGAAATTGATCCTACAAAGTCAAGGGCCCATTTTTCAAAAGGTTCTACCATAACTTGGGCATGTAAAGGCATTTTGTCAGCTGACATAGGTCTTCCTATCCTTTAACAACTATCACAACTTCTCACATACTTTGCAGCATCTTTGAAAATGCTAGGCCAATAACAACCTGAATGTAACACCTTATATGTTGTACGTTTGTCAGAAAAATGGCCACCACATGGTCCATCATGAGAACTTTGTAGTATTTCTAGTACCTCATCCTCTAGGACAATCTACGAATAATCAAATCAGGACCTGTGCGAAAACGTTCATGACCAACCCAAGAGTAATTAGCACTCTGTGTAATATTTTTCCGCTTTTCATGAGGTGACAAATGAGACAGTAACTTCCTAGTAGCCAAATAGTTTTCCATATCTACAAACCATGGGGTATTGACAAAAAGGGAAAATATGTGCTCGTCTGGGAAACTATCATCTACAGGGATATCATCATCCTCATTTTTTATTCGGGAAAGAAAATCAGATACCACATTATCCTTTCTAGGTTGGTCAAGCATAGTGATATTAAATTCTTGTAATAACAGGAGCCACCTAGTCACTCAGCCATTAGTTGTGGGTTTATTCATGAGAAATCTAATGGTGGAATGATATGTGTGTACAAATACTTCGTAACCTGTAATGTAATGACGAAACTTGTTAATAGCATGAGCAACTACCAAGAATTCCTTCTTGGTAACTGTGTAGTTTAACTCGGCAGGGGACAATTTCTTGCTCACAAAATAAATGGCATAGGACTATTGGTCCTCTTTCTACCCTAATACCCCTTCTATTGCATTGTCGGAGGCATCAGTGGATATATGAAATGGGAGAGTCCAATTGGGCTCTCTAAGAACTGGTGCCACAGACAGCTTTGCTTTCAGGGTTTCAAAGGTAGTTTTACATTGCTCAGTCCAAACAAAATCAACATATTTTATTAGTAATCTAAACATAGGTGCAGTAATATTTGTAAAATTTTCAATAAACCGCCGGTAGTATCTGGCATGTCCAAAAAATGTTCTCACCTCTTTCTAAGTCTTGGGGGGTGGAAGTCTAGCAATGACCTCAATCTTTGCAGGATCGAACTTTATCCCTTCAGATGAAACATGATGTCCTAGAACCACTCCTTCAGTTAAAAACATTTTACATTTTTCATGACTTAGAGACAGGTTCATTTCTTGGCATCTTATAAGGACTTTTTCTAAGTTGTCTAAGTGTTCCTGGTAAGTTTTTCCATAAACTATGAATTCATCCATGTATACCTCCACACAATCATGTATAAGATCGGAAAATATCCCTAGTACTGCTCGTTGAAATGTGGTAGGATCATTACACAATCCAAATGGTAAGACCCTATAGGCATAGGTGCCAAAGGACAAGTAAAGGTAGTCTTTTCTTGGTCCTCAGGTGCTATGAGAATTTGATTGTACCCATTGTACCCATCTAAAAAGGAAAAATACTTCTTTCGAGACAAGGTATCCAGAACTTGGTCAATGAAGGGAAGAGGAAAGTAGTCTTTCAAATTGGCTTTATTGATTTCTCGGAAATCAACACAAAGTTCTCCATTTCCCGGTCACTTTATTTGGAACCACTACAAGCGGGGATACCCACTTGCTGTCAGAGATGGGATAAATAAATCTGACATTTAATAACTTTTGGATCTCCTCCTTTACTATATCTTTAAGTGCAGGGTTCATCCTTCTCTGGGGTTTCCTAACAGGTGTTACTTCCCCCTGGGTATATATGTGATGGATGCATGTGTCAGGGTGTATACCCTTCATGTTAGTGTATTCCCAGGAAAATTCTCCTGATTGTTCTTTAAGGATATATACTAACTGTTTCTGTTGGTCTGCATCTAGCCCGGAGTTTATATGTAAAAATTTCCCTGGACTAATCTCATAGGGCATAGTATAAGACATGCCAGACTCATCTATCTCAAATATAAAATATGTCAAAGATAAAATGGATGGGTCCAATTGTTCCTAAAATTCTTCCCCAAACATGTACTCAAACTGGGGAAATGATTGTGGAAAATCCACACATGTTATAGCAGAAATAAATTGGTTTAGCACATTTTTCGTTGTGTGCTCCTAAAGTTCCCATGCATGGTCACCTTGCAATATGGGTTCTTCCCAATCCTCATTCTCGTATGGACATTCAAGCCACCATATATTCTCCATGATAGTTTGAGCCAAAGGATATATAGTGAGCTTCTGGATAGAAAGTCCATTTGAGATGGTCATTTCTCCCTCTCTGTAGCCAATAAATGCATCGGTTGTGGCTAGCCAAGGTCTTCCTAGAATGATGGGATGGCCTTTGGTAGGGTCCTTTGAGTGAATGATAAGGAAATCTTCTGGGTATTCCCATGAGGCTAAAGTAACCATGATATCATCTAAAATTCCTTCAGGTATAACCCTCCTTATATGTTAATTCCAAAATGGTTGGGGTAGGCCGAAGAAGAGATTGTAACTGTAATTGTTCCAAGGTAGTAGTGGTCATAACATTGATGGTTTCCCCTAGGTATATGAGAGTGTTTCCAATGGAGACATCATTAATAGTTATGGTCACTACATGGTTTCATGGGTTCCCATATTTTTCTATTTTTAGCTGCTTTGATCTATATTCAGAAAGTCCTCCTACCAAATGTATTGTAGGAGGGTCCTTTTGCTTCCTACCTGGCTTCTTAAT
>JASDQU011178343.1:1786-12476 GCA_032191745.1 Picea mariana
TAAAATATAGTCATATAAGGTGGAAATTCACATTGATTGAGAGTAATTATGACAATAATTTCAAATGTAAGTGCATCATAACCTATTGTAAACATAGTAATGTGAGTTTTAATGGGATATATATATTAAAAAGAAGATGATTTTGAGTGATTCTTAACTGTCACAAAATTTATGGTGATAATGAAGCCTATTTCTACAAATAGTAATGTGAATTTTAATGACGTATATATTTTGAAGAAGATGCAATTGAGTGAGTCTTAATTGTCACAAAATTAATGGTTATAAAGGGTAATGTCTATATATATCCACACTCCCCTCGCGTTGTGGAAGGGTCATGCTATCCACACTCCCTTAGATGTGTGATGACTAATACTAGTTGTCTACTAGAGATATTAGGTCAAAAGGTTTGAAGATTTCACATTTGGATTATATCTAGAGTTATTTCAGTATAGTCAAAACTCCAAGATATTTCAACAAAGCCCGGTGATTCTAAGTCAATTGAGGATCACATTTGGGATTCGATATGTCATTCCTTGTTTCCTCACATAGTTCCTACCATGTTTAAATTATAATAATTCAATTTTAAAGATGGATGAATGTTGAATTAATATTATTTCTTTAATGAGAATTATTTGAAGTTTGGTTTACTTTATTTATTTGTATGCATGATTAGTTGTTAACATTTTAAAAATTACATTAGGAACATCTCTTTTTATTATCGTCTACATGTGGGATATGTGTGTGCTAGCTATGCCTAAATATCCAACACACATAGAATATTATGGTTCAATAAACACATTAGTTACTAATGTCTAGGTTATTAATGTATTAATTAATAAGTTGTCAATTTGAAGTTATATTATATGAATATAAATATCATCAATAAGATAATAATTAGTGCCCATCTTTAAATATTATATGAAGTTATAATAAATGAGTATAATAATTAGTCCCCATCTAAGACTCTTTTATTTCTATATTAGACTTTATTATCCAAAATGAATTATTCATTATAATTATCCCTTTAGTCAAAGGGTCACTACAATTTGAAAATACCACCAAAGTGGGAGACTGGTTCTTTTTTGAGGAGTTTACAATGATAAGAGTCTATGGTTTGGAAGAGAACCCATATTAAAAGTGAGTGTTGGATTTGGTAGAGAAGCCATATCAAGAGATTGAAAAAAGTGAAATTCATTCAGTTACTGACTAAAAATCCAAGCATATTAAATTAAATATTGATCAGATGAATTTCAAGGAAAAACCAAATCTACATAGGTAAGCGCAAAGAATAAAAATTCAGCCATGAATCAATCAACTCATAGATAAATAAGGGATAGACGGCAAAGAAAATTATTATCCTTCACTCATCATCCATGCACAGAAAAGTAGGGCATTTAAATCTATAGGTCTTTAAACACTGAAGTAATGATCGTCGATTTGACTCATGGACGACTGCTCAGGAACAGACTGATGACTAAAAGGATAAGGGATGAAAGATAAAAACAAAATCTTTTCATAATAATCAATAAAACCCACACAGAGAAGTCATTGAAATCAGAAGTTTGGTTCGCCAAGGGATTGTCATTCAACAATGCACAGTCTATCAATAAAAATGCAGAGATGTACCCAAGTTCAAGAAATTAAAAATACAGAGATAAATCGAAGTTTTAATCAATCAAGTCACAGAGGTATTCGCTCATAAGAAGGCACAAAGACTAGGCATTCAACCATGAATCAATCAACTCAAATATAAGTAAGGGATCCATAGACAACATGGCAATTTATTGTTCTTCACTCAACATCCATGCATAGAAAAGCAAGGCATTTGAATCTATAGGTCTTTAAACACCGAAGTGACGATAGTCGATTCAGCTCCTGACCGACTGCTCAGGCACGGACTGATGACTAAAGAGATAAAGGACATAAAATAAAACCACAATATTTTCATAATAATCAATAAAACCCACACATACAAGTCATTGAAATCAGAAGTTGGGTTCACCAAGGGAAATCAATTCAAAACAACAACGATAGGATGCTAGATGCGAGATGGAATTAAGGGTTTAAAAGGACCTGGGTGATTCCAAGTCAATTGAGGATCACATTTTGGATTCGATATGTGATTCCTTGTTTCCTCACATAGTTCCTACCATGTTTAAATTATAATAATTCAATTTTAAAGATGGATGAATGTTGAATTATTACTCTTTCTTTAATGAGGATTATTTGAAGTTTGATTTACTTTATTTATTTGTATGGATGATTAGTTGTGAACATTTTAATAATATGCATTAGGAACATCGCTTGTTATTATCGTAGGACTCTACGTGTGGGATATGTGTGTGCTAGCTATGCCTAAATATCCAACACATACAATATTATGGTTCAATAAACACATTAGTTACTAATGTCTAGGTTATTAATGAGTTAATTAATAAGTTGTCAATTTGAACTTATATTATATGAATATAAATATCATCAATAAGATAAGTATTCAATAACTTTGGTCAATATGTGTGAAGTAATATCATATGAATATAAATATCATCAATAAGATAAGCATTCAATAAGTTGTCATCACTATAAGTAATTTTTAAATTGTCTTCAATATTAAGTTATATTAAGATGAGGTGGAGCAAATGGAGCAAATGTAATACTGGGAGGCTGTAACGACCCCATCATTACAACAAAAAGAGAAGCAGTTTTTTTTGTTTTCAATTTTTTTTTTAGGAGTTAAGAGGCAAGAAGGTGATGATGACAATAGTTTAATCACACCACTGACGATGAACGCTAGCACGCAGTCCAGACAACAAGTTACTATGAAACCACACATCGGCTCAAGACAACTGGCAAACATGCGCAAAATAACAAGGAGGACAACTACCCTTTCGACACAAACACGACCACACCTACAAGCTAAGGGACAACACCCCCATCCCGACATCACGTCCTAGACAAACAAATACTAGAACATCAAGGCACACAGACCTAACACCTGAAGGCGTTTGGACCTTGTGCTAAGAGCAACTTGCACGCTCGTCAGCACTCACACAAAAGAACCTACTCTGTCCAAGATCTCGTTCGCCACTATCCCAAGGCACGCCATGATCCCCTCATCAAGAATCATGTCATTCCCCAGGTGATAGACGTGTCAATAACCTTGGCTCAAAATAAAAGGGACCAAGACTTAAGAAAACTCCGATGAGATAGGAACCGAATACTGACAGAGAGACTATACCTACCCCACACAAAGGTTGACGAGACACAAGAGGACAAAGACAAGGGGTGACACCAACCCACAAGACAACATCCCCACCCCCACCAATCACCCAGTCTAACCGGTCTATGATTACATTCAATTTTAGCAAGGGTTCCATTCTAATGGGGCACACCAAGTTACAATTAGATAATAATGCGTCCGCTAAATAAACGTTAATACAATTAATTTTGCAAATCTAAGTGGTCAAGACTAAAACCATAATTATAAATTCCCTCTATCCTTAATTAAAATTCAATCCAGCGAGTCTACAATTTGCAGTCCATTCCTTACTTACCAATCAAATTTTAATCTTTAACACAACCTAATCAGTCAAGTCTATGTTAATCCAAATTCTCCACCCTACGAGACATTAACTTAAATAACAACATTTACAATCTTAAAGTAGAATTCTATCATTATAACACTTATGAACAATTAAATCTCAGCATGTAGTCTAGTTATATTGACCGAACTAACAATACTATCTATCTAATAATATTAGAAGGAAACTACTAACTATTAGCAGGGCTAGAGCAATTTATCGAGGAAATTAACATAGTGGTTACTTAACAATTAATATAGAAATAACAAGGCAATTACATGACCATTAACACGACAATTAAAAGCACACTAACAAGATAGTTTACATGACTATTGTCATAACAAATAATACAACAATAGCAAGGCATTTAAGGTGTTAGTTAACATTTAAATCGTTGTGTCATTTAATCCAAAGAATGAATCTGCTGGCCATTTACATTGTTGTATCAATTGTTCTGGCAATTAATATGACCATTACATAACAATAAATCTAGCAATAACAAGGCATTTAACTCACTGTTATCCATTTTATTTGATGGAAAAACTCAAGGCATTTAATGTGACCATTACATAGCAATGAATCTAGCAATAGTAAGGCATTTAACTAACTGTTATCCATTTAATTCACTGCGGCAAAATTAGCAAAAACGCAGTGCCCACATGGTGGCCAATCGTGCCTAGTCGACAACAACTCAATAATTAAAGGCAAACGTATCCAATCAACATCAACACAGTCCATCACTCAAGGGAAAACGCAGTCACAGTTTGATCGTGGTCATTACTGCAAGTCAATTATGAATTGAATAGCAAAAAAAAAAGGTGGGCGAATTAAACATGCACACAATCAATTTTTATTTACCAAAACTGTGGTCATTCTCGCAAGTGAATTTAAGATTTAAAAGGATAAATTCATGGGTGATTTCTACAAGAACTTAGTCCATCGTTGGAAAGAAAAAATGTGGGAATTTAAGACGGAAATATTAGTCTCATTTGAAAGCAAAAATGTGGGCATTTAAAATAGCAAACTTAGTCTCATTTGAAAGCAAAAACGTGGGCATTTAGAACAACAAACTCAGTCTCATTTGAAACAAAAACGTGGGCATTTAAAACAGTAAACTCAGTCTCATATGAAAGAAAAAATGTGGGTAATTAAAACAACAATCTCGGTCTCATTTGAAGGCAAAACGTGGGCATTTAAAACAACAAACTTAGTCTCATTTGAAAGAAAAAATGTGGGCAATTTTAAATGACAATCTCTGTCTCATTTGAAAGCAAAACGTGGGAATTTAAAATGGCAATCTCTGGCAACATTTAAAAGAAAAAATGTTTTTCCATTTCCAGGATACCAATACCAAATGCAAACATGAATCAATTCATTTTTCCATTGCCCGAATACCAATACTAAATGCAAACATGAATCAATTCGTTTTTCCATTGCTAGAATACAAATACAAAATGCAGACATGAATCAATTCGTTTTTCCATTTCCAAAATACCAATACAAAATGCATACATGAATCAATTCGTTATTCCATTGCCATAATACAAATACAAAATGCAGACATGAATCAATTTGTTTTTCCATTGCCAGAATACCAATACAAATTGCAGACAGTAGTAAGAGAACCGAAAGGATCCAATCATTCAAGAACAACAACGGAGGTAGACAACTGATAGGTTTGTCCTTTGCTCATCATCCTCGCACAGAAAGGCAGGGCATTGAGATCCATAGTTCTATTAATGTCGAAGTAACGACTGTAGATTAGGCTCCTAGCCGACTACCCAAGCAAGGACTGATGAGCTAGGGATGATAGGAAAACCACCACAATGGTCACAATCAAACACCACAAGGAGGTCAAGACATGCGGGGAAATGAAGGCCATGGGAGTCAATCAATCATTGAGCTAGGCTATGAAAGAAATTCAATCATCAATCTAGATAATCAGTTTACTTACTCCATTAAACATGCAGATCCAAGCATAAATCCTACAACAATCTACCATACAAAAATGAAGAGAGCGTACCATTGCCTGATCGCCCACTCTGAGTGATGTCCCTCGCGCTCCGTGAAACTCCCGCTTGCCAATCGACGAGACTTTACCGGTACTTCCCAGCCAATGCTAGGGGTACTCTTCTTCCTCCTTATCCCCCCAAGCCACAAAGGGGCCACAGACACTATCCAGAGATTCAGCTAGCTCCCATCTCGCCTTGCAAGGCTGAGCTACCACTCCTCACCGAGCTTGGTATCCCAACTCCCACAAGCTAATTCAGTCAAGTAGAGATTTCTGTAGTGTAACGTTACGCAAATAGAATAAATCCTTCATCCTTCTCCTCCCTTCATTATATAGAGTTTCGAAGTCTCTTACTTTCCTAAAATCTCATTTAATTAAGTTTTTAAAAATTAAATCCTAAAAATTCCTCCCCGTACAAGTGTCACCCATCCCCTTCATTCCTCCACAAATTAATTTCTTTAATTAATTAAATTCCCTTATTTCCCTCACCCACCTAGAGTCACTCCTAGAATCGCTCCTAGGTGTCCCCAAATTCTCTTACATGTTTTAATGACTTTCCCCATTATCAATTTGCTAGTTCAGTTTTAAATTAGAAAGTTCTTAATGGTAGATACCTTACTAAGTTTGACTTTCAGCTTTTTCCCTTGGGTTTCCTTTTCTTCTTATGTTTCCCTCTTTTCCTAGTTTCCTAAATATTTTAGATTTCCCTCTTTCCCCTTTTCATTTAGGACTCAAATTGGCAGGTGTAGAAATTAACTCCCTTTTTCCTTTTTCCCTTTTTAGTTAATAATTTTAAATTATCATAAATAATAAAACAATTATTCCCCCTTTTTTAAAATTTTTTTTTACCCTAACAGATTTTTTATGAATCATTTAAATTGCTTACCCCCTTATTATTACAAGATTTAACGAAGAGTATAATTATTATTTATGTTGTTTTTATTTTTTATTTTTTTTAAAATAGATAGATAAAATTTTACCACTAGCATAATTTAGACTTAGACCTTAAATTTTCGTACTGGGCAACATTTTATTAGGGAATTTGTTTTTAAAAATTCTTAACGTGTTATTCGTCCTAAGGCCATCTAGGTTCATTCATTTATCATCAACAACACGATGTGCCCTTCAAGATGCACTAGGTGCTCCAAGGGTGCCACTCGCCTCTTTCCATTTTTCTTGCGCGACGTGCCCTTCAGGACACACCACGTGCTCCAAGGGTGCCACTTGCCTCTTGACTGGCTTGGTAGACATAAAAAATCCCTGGAGTCAATACTCCGCTAGGTGAACTTGTGGGAGACTAAGGGCCTCTAAGGAATAAGGCCCCTGCCTTATTGCGTGCCCCTTAAAATCATCATGAGCAACTATCGCAGTCCACCCTCACGACATCGTGGGTCCTCTTGAACTAGGTAAACATTAACCTATAGTTTGAGCTACGACAAGAGTGCTAGTAGACTGTGGTAAGTTTGTTGTCCACACCTCTCCCTCAACATCTCTGGTAGTCGTGTGTGACCCCTTTACTCCACATGTGAGTCTGGTCGGCAAGCTATCGTCATCTTGCAACATCAATGAATCATGTCAGAATATATTCATATCATATCATCTAATCAGATGCACTAATATCACAGTAAAACAGTCAAACTCCAATGGTACACTCCGTGACTCGATCTAGAGTCCAAGGGGTTCCATCGATGCCTCTGCATAATTGAGGTCCAAAATCCTGCACACTTAGTCAAACTGAGTCAATAACACCTATCTATGTCAATGCAGTAAAACAACATGTCATCAACCCATAACGCCTCATAATCAAAATCAAATGTTTTAATAGCATAATAATCTGGATCACTTGCGAGCAAGTGTCCTCAAATAATAAGTTCGCTTAGTGCTCTAGAGTGGGATGTTACATACACCCCCTCTTGGTCTAAAATTCGTCCCAAAGTTTCACAGTATAAGTGTCGAAATAATGTGTATCACAGTATCATAATTCTATCTATCAAACAAAAATGGAAAATGTTGGCACATATCATATGCGTCCTCCCAGTTCATCGAGTGCAGACTATAGTTGTCCCACTGAACCCTATCTTGATCTACTGTTCTACGTCGTAGTTGTCGAACGCGATGATCCAAGATGTGGATCGGCTCAGACATGAGCATCCCCTTGTCTGATACATACAAGGAACTCATGTCAATAACATGTGTAGGATCACTAATATAATGTCTCAAAACAGATACATAAAAACATCGTGCATACGCCTCAAAGAATCAGGCAAGGCTAATCAATAGGCCACAAGCCCCTTTCTCTCCACAATCTCGAAAGGTCCCACGAACCTAAGAGAGATTTTAGCTCCCTTTCCAAACTTGATCGAACTCTTATGTGGTTTAACCCATAAGAAGACTCGATTGCTAACCTTGTAACTATGGTCGACACGGTGTGCATCGGCATAACTCTTCTATCGATCCTGCGCTTTAATCCTTTGTCTTATAGTTTTCATTTTCTCTTCCATTTCTTAGATCACTTTTGGTCCCACCAGGACCCTATCCTCAAGCAGATCCCAACTCAAAGGCATCCGACATGGTCTCCCGTAAAAGAACTCGAAAGGCGCCATCTTAATGGTGCTTTGGTAGCTGTTGTTATAAGCAAATTCCACCAGTGGTAATAATTCTTCCCAATGCTTTTGTTGGTTCATCACATACATGCGCAACATGTTCTCCAAGTTCTGGTTCATTTGTTCAGTCTGCCCGTCAGTCTCCGGGTGGTATTCAATACTAAAGTTAAGTTGGGTTCCCAAGGCCTCTTGGAAACTTGTCCAAAATCGTCCAGTAAACACCAATCCTCGATCGGATATAATCCTCTTAGGCACGCCATGCAACCTCACAATCTCATTGATGAAAAATCTAGCTATGTCAGGTGTCTGATACGTCGTACGCATAGGAATAAAGTGAGCACTCTTCATGAGAGTGTCTACTAATACGAAAATCGAGTCATGTCTCCTTGCCATCAGTGGCAATCCAACAATAAAATCCATTGAAATAACCTCCCATTTTGATTCTGGAATAGCGTGTGGCTTTAGTAATCCTGCTGGGTGTTTATGTTCAGCCTTTACCTACTGACATTCTAGACATCTAGCCACATAGTTGACTATGTCTGCCTTCAATACCTTCAAGAAGAATTAGGGTTTAAGGTTCGCCCTGATCTTCGTGACTCCCGGGTGAGCCATGTAGACAGCTCTCTGAGCCTCGCTTAGGATCAACATCCTCAACTCATCATTCAAAAATACATAAATATGATTTTTAAACCTCAATAAACCATCGCTATCAAATGAAAATCCTTCAAATCTATGTACCATCATTGTGTTTTGTCCGATAAAACCCTCGACCTCTTTGTATCAGTCATCGTCACGCTATAAAGTTAGAATATTTTCATGTAGATTCATCTGAAGAGGTAGCACTAAAAATATGTGTGGTCTCTGACTCAATGCATCTACCACTCGGTTCACTGTTCCTTTTATGTAAGTAATCTCAAAGTCTTACTCACTAAGCAATTCTAAACAACACCATTGTTGTGCATTCAGGTCACTTTGCGTAAAGATGTTCCACAGGGGTGAGTCTTTAGTTTGAATTTTCGTCCAACAAGGTAATGTCTCCAAACCTTCAAGGCATATACGATGGCTAACAACTCCAAATCGTGCGTCCCGTAGTTCTCCTCATGCCTTCTCAATTTCCTTGATATGTAAGTGATCACTCGTCCGTCTTGCATCAAGACTCTGCCTAAGACTTCCTTGGATCCATCAGTGCATACCAAGAAGTCCGCATCCATGTCAGGGACCTTTAGTATCGATGCTAATGTCAACAACTCCTTGAGCCTTCGAAATGCTTTCACACATTTCTCGGTCCAAACAAACTTCTTGTTTTTCTTCGGCAATTCCGTGATCGGATTTTCTATCTTCGAAAATCGCTCAACTAACCATCGATAGTATCCTGCTAAACCCATGAAGCTACGAACTTTTGGAACATTTGTCGGTGTAGGCCATTTCATAATATCCTCGACCTTTGCTGGATCCACGATGATTCCTTCGCTAGACATGACATGCCCTAAGTAGTGAATCTTCGATTGATAAAATGAGCATTTGGACAACTTCCCATATAATTCGTTCTCTCGTAGACACTATAGTACCAAGCGCAAGTTCTCGTCATGCTCCTCCGTCGTTTGAGATTAAATCAAAATATCGTCAAAGAATACTTAGACGAACTTGTCCAAGTACTCGCGGAACGCCTCGTTCATCAAACTCATAAATACCCTTGGGGTGTTTGTCAGTCGAAACGGTAAAACAATAATCTCGTAATGTCCAAACCTCACCTTAAAGGCCTTCTTAGGGACGTCATCTTCCTTAATCCATAACTGGTGGTACCCTGATCGCAAATCGATCTTTGAGAACACCATCACACCCTTCATCTGATCAAACATATAATAAATCCTCGACAACAAATATTGTTTCTTGATCGTGGCCTTGTTCAATTGACAGTAGTCAATGCAGAGCCTCCATAACCCATCCTTCTTTTGTATGAAAATAACAGGTGCACCCCACAGTGACACACTTGGACGTATCAGTCCCAGGTCCAACAATTCCTTTAGTTGCATTCTCAACTCCTGTAAATCTAGGGTCGACATTCGATAAGGCGTTCTCACTATCAGTTTAGTCCCCAGTTTTAGGTCTATGGTAAACTCCAATTCCCTCTCCGATGGCATCCCAGGTAACTCCTCTGAAAATATGTCCGCAAACTCTCTCACCACCAGAAGGTGTTCTATACCTTCTGCTACTCCCTTCTCGTTTAACGTAAGGATCGCATAAATCTTGCACCCCTTGCGCATGCTCTTTCGAAGCTGCAAGGAAGAGATGAACCTCATGGAAACTCCCTGTTTCCAGCCTACAATCACACATCTTTGTCCCTCATCATTGACCTAGCTCACCCATTTCATCTTGAAGTTGAGTATCGCCTCATGCGATTCCAACCAGTCCATATCGATCACGACGTCATAAGATCCTAAGATCATGACGTACAGGTTGGCCTTGGTGACAAACTCTCCTAGGTTAAGAATACA
>JASDQU011178343.1:13509-26390 GCA_032191745.1 Picea mariana
GAGGTCCAAAATCCTGCACACTTAGTAAAACTGAGTCAATAGCACCTATCTATGTCAATGCAGTAAAACAACATGTCATCAACCCATAACACCTCATAATCAAAATCAAATGTTTTAATAGCATAATAATCCGGATCACTTGCGAGCAAGTTTCCTCAAATAATAAGTTCGCTTAGTGCTCTAGAGTGGGATATTACATACACCCCCTCTTGGTCTAGACTTCGTCCCAAAGTTTCACAGTATAAGTGTCGAAATAATGTGTATCACAGTATCATAATTCTATCTATCAAACAAAAATGGAAAATGTTGGCACATATCATATGCGTCCTCCTAGGTCATCGAGTGCGGACTATAGTTGTCCCACTGAACCCTATCTTGATCTACTGTTCTACGTCGTAGTTGTCGAACGCGATGATCCAAGATGTGGATCGGCTCAGATGTGAGCATCCCCTTGTCTGATACCTACAAGGAACTCATGTCAATAACATGTGTAGGATCACTAATATAATGTCTCAAAACAGATACATAAAAACATCGTGCATACGCCTCAAAGAATCAGGCAAGGCTAATCGATAGGCCACATGCCCCTTTCTCTCCACAATCTCGAAAGGTCCCACGAACCTAAGAGAGAGTTTAGCTCCCTTTCCAAACTTGATCGAACTCTTATGTGGTTTAACCTGTAAGAAGACTCGATTGCTAACCTTGTAACTATGGTCGACACAGTGTGCATCGGCATAACTCTTCTGTCGATCCTGCGCTTTAATCCTTTGTCTTATAGTTTTCATTTTCTCTTCCATTTCTTAGATCACTTTTGGTCCCACCAGGACCCTATCCTCAAGCAGATCCCAACTCAAAGGCATCCGACATGGTCTCCTGTAAAGGAACTCGAAAGGCGCCATCTTAATGGTGCTTTGGTAGCTGTTGTTATAAGCAAATTCCACCAGTGGTAATAATTCTTCCCAATGCTTTTGTTGGTCCATCACATACATGCGCAACATGTTCTCCAAGTTCTGGTTCGTTCGTTCAGTCTTCCCGTCAGTCTCCGGGTGATATTCAATACTAAAGTTAGGTTGGGTTCCCAAGGCCTCTTGGAAACTCATCCAAAATCGTCCAGTAAACACCGATCCTCGATCGGGTATAATCCTCTTAGGCATGCCATGCAACCTCACAATCTCATTGATGAAAAATCTAGCTATGTCAGGTGTCTGATACGTCATACGCATAGGAATAAAGTGAGCACTCTTCATGAGAGTGTCTACTACTACGAAAATCGAGTCATGTCTCCTTGCCATCAATGGCAATCCAACAATAAAATCCATTGAAATAACCTCCCATTTTGATTCTGGAATAGCGTGTGGCTTTAGTAATCCTGCTGGGTGTTTATGTTCAGCCTTTACCTACTGACATTCTAGACATCTAGCCACATAGTTGACTATGTCTGCCTTCAATCCCTTCAAGAAGAATTAGGGTTTAAGGTTCGCCCTCATCTTCGTGACTCCTGGGTGAGCCATGTAGACAGCTCTCTGAGCCTCGCTTAGGATCAACATCCTCAACTCATCATTCAACAGTACATAAATCTGATTTTTAAACCTCAATAAACCATCGCTATCAAATAAAAATCCTTCAAATCTATGTACCATCATTGTGTTTTGTCCGATAAAACCCTCGACCTCTTTGTACCAGTCATCGTCACGCTGTAAAGTTAGAATATTTTCACGTAGATTCATCTGAAGAGGTAGCACTAAAAATATGTGTGGTCTCTGACTCAATGCATCTACCACTCGGTTCACTGTTCCTTTTATGTAAGTAATCTCAAAGTCTTACTCACTAAGCAATTCTAAACAACACCATTGTTGCGCATTCAGGTCACTTTGCGTAAAGATGTGTTGTAGTCCACAGGGTTGAGTCTTTAGTTTGAATTTTTGTCCAACAAGGTAATGTCTCCAAACCTTCAAGGCATATACGATGGCTAAAAACTCCAAATCGTGCGTCCCGTAGTTCTCCTCATGCCTTCTCAATTTCCTTGAGATGTAAGTGATCACTCGTCCATCTTGCATCAAGAATCTGCCTAAGACTTCCTTGGATCCATCAGTGCATACCAAGAAGTCCGAATCCATGTCAGGGACCTTTAGTATCGATGCTAATGTCAACAACTCCTTGAGCCTTCGAAATGCTTTCACACATTTCTCGGTCCAAACAAACTTCTTGTTTTTCTTCGGCAATTCCGTGATCAGATTTGCTATCTTCGAAAATTGCTCAACTAACCGTCGATAGTATCCTGCTAAACCCATGAAGCTACGAACTTTTGGAACATTTGTCGGCGTAGGCCATTTCATAATATCCTCGACCTTTGCTGGATCCACGATGATTCCTTCGCTAGACATGACATGCCCTAAGTAGTGAATCTTCGATTGATAGAATGAGCATTTGGACAACTTCCCATATAATTTGTGCTCTTGTAGACACTATAGTACCAAGCGCAAGTGCTCGTCATGCTCCTCCATCGTTTGAGAGTAAATCAAAATATCATCAAAGAATACTTAGACGAACTTGTCCAAGTACTCGCGGAACGCCTCGTTCATCAAACTCATAAATACCCTTGGGGTGTTTGTCAGTCGAAACGTTAAAACAGTAATCTCGTAATGTCCAAACCTCACCTTAGAGGCCTTCTTAGGGACGTCATCTTCCGTAATCCGTAATTGGTAGTACCATGATCGAAAATCGATCTTTGAGAACACCATCACACCCTTCATCTGATCAAACATATAATAAATCCTCAACAACAGATATTGTTTCTTGATTGTGGCCTTGTTCAATTGACGGTAGTCAATGCAGAGCCTCCATAACCCATCCTTCTTTTGTATGAAAATAACAGATGCACCCCACAGTGACACACTTGGATGTATCAGTCCCAGGTCCAACAATTCCTTTAGTTGCATTCTCAACCCCTGTAACTCCAGGGTCGACATTCGATAAGGTGTTCTCACTATCAGTTTAGTCCCCAGTTTTAGGTCTATGGTAAACTCCAATTCCCTCTCCGATGGCATCCCAGGTAACTCCTCTAAAAATATGTCCGCAAACTCTCTCACCACCAGAAGGTGTTCTAGACCTTCCGCTACTCCCTTCTCGTTTAACGTAAGGATCGCATAAATATTGCACCCCTTGCGCATGCTCTTTCGAAGCTGCAAGGAAGAGATGAACCTCAGGGAAACTCCCTGTTTCCAGCCTACAATCACACATCTTTGTCCCTCATCATTGACCTAGCTCACCCATTTCATCTTGAAGTTGAGTATCGCCTCATGCGATTCCAACCAGTCCATATCGATCACGACGTCATAAGGTTCTAAGATCATGACGTACAGGTTGGCCTTGGTGACAAAATCTCCTAGGTTAAGGATACAACCTGTAACCTTTCCTCCAACCTTTTGTTTGGATCCCAAGGCCATCTCTATGAAGCTAAACTCATCCTATTCGATTGCCTTTAGCTTAATCCTTTTTATCATTGTACCAAAAATGAAACTCTTGCCAGCACTGGGATCTATCAAAATACTAAGGGTCTGGTTAGCGACAGTACCTGTCATCTCAAGCATAGTCGACTGATGCTCTTCCTAGCGGTTATTCACCGTTGCATGAATCCGATTGGACTTTCCCATATCTCCCATGGTAGTGGGTCCAGCTGATCTAGACGCTCTGGTCCTCTCCATAGAGCAGTCGCCCTGGTTGTGTGGCTCCCCGCATGTCCAACACCCCTTTTTCAGCCCAGTAGTCCTGGTACCCAAAGTAGAAGATGAAGGCCACTGGCCTGGAATCCTGGTCTGTTCTGATGAACAGGCCTAAACTGTTGCTGCTGCGGTCGATGTTGTTGTTGATGTTGTGGTCCCCGATAAGGTGTCCGTTGCTGAGGCATCGGTCGCTGAGGTGTAGTGAAATTGGATCCCCTCTGGAAGCCACGATACCTTGGCGTATGTCTGGCTGGTGACTGTTGTTGTTGTCAATCAGATGAAACCTGCCCTGCTGGTCTTGTTGTTGTCCTAGTCTGACCCCCACTGATAAGCTCCTCCTCTACTATGAGGGCCTTCTAGAAGACATCATGCAAGGTTTGAGGCATAAAAAATATAACCTTGGCACGTATGTTGTTGTTAAGGCCGAACATGAACCTGTTGACCTTAAATTTCTTTATGTTAATATGCAGAGCATACCCGAGCARCTCCATAAAAGGGGCCTCGTACTCGGGCACCATACGACCGCCCTCTTGTAAGGCATTGAACTCATTGAGCTAGCGCTCAATGAATTCCCCTGATAGGTATCTCTCTCGGAACCATTCCTCGAACAGTTCCCATGACATGTCCTCAACGGCCATGTTAAGCTGTGGTAGGAGCGTCTTCCACCATAGAAGAGTGATTCCTTTTAGTTGGAAGACTGCCATGCGGACCTTCATGTTGGAGGTATAATAGTGAAGTGCAAAGCACATCGCCATATTCTCCAACCATGTCTCAGTGGTTGCGCCGTCTGGGGCACCAAATAACTCAAGAAATTTGACCTTCTCGCGCTCCCGATGAATGTTACCAGTACTAACCAGAGTGCGCGGTGGACCCTCAGGGGATGCCAGTGCTCTGGCCTCATCTCTGTCCAAACGGCTGATCAGTGCCTCAAACATGCACTGAAAATATCTCATCATTCCGACCACATCACCAACTACTATCTGCTCCTACCCGACAACCTGTTCATCTCCCTAGGGGTTAGGTCCCTCAGGTGTAGATGCTACTAGAGGCGTCGCACCTCCTCCCCTAGAACCCCGTCGTCTGGCTCCGCGGCGTCCTCTAACCATTATTACCTACATGCATACACGTCAACTCAATTATCAACATTATAATCAAATCATATCAACAAAATTCGTAGTGATCCATAGTCGCGGGTTGAACTAGCTCTGATACCATATGTAATGACCCCATCGTTACGACAACAAGCGAAGTAAGTTTTTTTTGTTTTCAATATTTTTTTCAGGAGTTAAGAGGCAAGAAGGTGACGATGACAACAATTTAATTACACCACTGAGGATGAACGCTAGCATGTAGTCCAGGCGATAAGTTACTATGACACCACACACTGGCTCAAGTCAATTGGCAAACATGCGCAAAATAATATGGAGGACGACTACCCTTCCGATGCAAACACGACCACACCTACAAGCTAAGGGAAACCACCCCCATCCTGACATCACGACCTAGATGAACAAATACTAGAACCTCAAGGCACGCAGACCTAACGCCTAAAGGCGTTTGGTCCTTGTGCCAAGAGAAACTTGCACACTCGTCAACACTCACACAAAAGAAGCTACTATGGGCAAGATCTCATTCGTTGCTATTCCCAGGGCATGCCATGATCCCCTCATCAGGAATCATGTCGTTCCCTGGGTGATAGATGCGTCAATAACCTTGGCGCAAAACAAAAGGGACCAAGACTCAAGAAAAATCAGATGAGCTAGGAACCGAATACTGACTGGGAGACTATACCTACCCCACACAAAGGTTGACAAGACACAAGAGGATGAAGACAAGGGGCGATTCCAGCCCACATGACATCATCCCCACCCCCACCAATCACCCAGTCTAACCGGTCTATGATTACATTCAATTTTAACAAGGGTTCCATTCTGATGGGGCACGTCAAATTACAATTAGACAATAATGCATCCGCAAAATAAACGTTAATACAATTAATTTTTCAAATCTAAGTGGTCAAGACTAAAACCATAATTATAAATTCCCTCTATCGTTAATTAAAATTCAATCCAGCGAGTCTAAAATTTGCAGTCCATTCCTTACTTACCAATCAAATTTTAATCTTTAACACAACCTAATCGGTCAAGTCTATGTTAATCCAAATTCTCCACCCAACTAGACATTAACTTAAATAACAACATTTACAATATTAAAGTAGAATTCTATCATTATAACACTTAAGAACAATTAAATCTCAGCATGTAGTCTAGTTATATTGACCGAACTAACAATACTATCTTTCTAATAATATTAGAAGGAAACTACTAACTATTAGCAGGGCTGGAGCAATTTATCGAGGAAATTAACATAACGGTTACTTAACAATTAATATAGAAATAACAAGGCAATTACATGACCATTAACATGAAAATTAAAAGCGCACTAACAAAGTAGTTTACATGACTGTTGTCATAACAAATAATACAACAATAGCAATGCATTTAAGGTGTTAGTTAACATTTAACTCGTTGTGTCATTTAATCCAAAGAATGAATCTGCTGGCCATTTACATTGTTGTAGCAATTGTTCTGGCAATTAATATGACCATTACATAACAATGAATCTAGCAATAACAAGGCATTTAACTCACTGTTATCCATTTTATTTGCTGGCAAAAATCAAGGCATTTAATGCGAGCATTACATAGCAATGTATCTAGTAATAGTAAGGCATTTAACTAACCGTTATCCATTTAATTTGTTGTGGCAAAATTAGCAAAAACACAGTTCCCACATGGTGTCCAATCATGCCTAGTCGACAACAACTCAACATTTAAAGGAAAACGTATCCAATCAACATCAACACAGTCCATCACTCAAGGGAAAACGCAGTCATAGTTTGAAGGAGAAATCGTGGTCATTACTGCAAGTCAATTATGAATTGAATAGCAAAAAAAAAAGGTGGGCGAATTCAACATGCACACAGTCAATTTTTATTTACCAAAACCGTGGTCATTCCGGCAAGTGAATTTAAGATTTAAAAGGCTAAATTCGTGGGTAATTTCTACAGCAACTCAGTCCATCATTGGAAAGAAAAAATGTGGGCATTTAAAATGACAATCTTAGTCTCATTTGAAAGCAAAAACGTGGGCATTTAAAACAACAAACTCAGTCTCATTTGAAAGAAAAAACATGGGCATTTAGAACAACAAACTCAGTCTCATTTGAAAGCAAAAATGTGGGCATTTAAAATAGTAAACTCAGTCTCATCTGAAAGCAAAAACGTGGGCAATTAAAACAACAAGCTCGGTCTCATTTGAAGGCAAAACGTGGGTATTTAAAACAACAAACTCGGACTCATTTGAAAGCAAAAACGTGGGCAATTTTAAACGACAATCTCTATCTCATTTGAAAGAAAAACGTGGGCATTTAAAACGACAATATCTAGCAACATTTAAAAGCAAAAACTTTTTTCCATTTTTGGGATACCAATACCAAATGCAAACATGAATCAATTCATTTTTTCATTGTCTGAATACCAATACAAAATGCAGACATGAATTAATTCATTTTTCCATTGCCAGAATACGAATACAAAATACAGACATGAATCAATTCCTTTTTCCATTGCCAGAATACTAATACAAAATGCAGACATGAATCAATTCATCTTTCCATTGCGAGAATACGAATGAAAAATGCATACATGAATCAATTCGTTTTTCCATTGCCAGAATACCAATACAAAATGCAGACATTAATCAATTCGTTCTTCCATTGCCAGAAAACAAATACAAAATGCAGACATGAATCAATTTGTTTTTCCATTGCCAAAATACCAATACAAATTGCAGACAATAGTAAGAGAACCGAAAGGATCCAATCATCCAAGGACAACAACGGAGGTAGACGGATGATAGGTTCATCCTTTTCTCATCATCCTCGCACAGAAAGGAAGGGTGTTGAGAGCCATAGGTCTATTAATGCCGAAGCAAAGATCGTAGATCAGGCTCCTGGCTAACTTCCTAGGCAAGGCTTGATGAGCTAGGGATGATAGGAAAACCACCACAATGGTCACAATCAAACACCACAAGGAGGTCAAGACATGCAGGGAAACAAAGGCCATGGGAGTCAATCAATCATCGAGCTAGGATATGAATGAAATTCAATCATCAATCTAGACAATTAGTTTACTTACTCCATTAAACATGCAGATCCAAGAATAAATCCTACAACAATCTACCATACAAAAATGAAGAGAGCATACCATTGCCTGATCGCTCGCTCTGAGTGACGTCCCGTGCGCTTCGTGCAATTCTCGCTTGCCGACTGACGAGACTTCACTGGTACCTCCCAGCCAATGCTAGGGGTACTCTTCTTCCCCCTTAGTCCCCTGAGCCACAAAGGGGCCACACACACTATCCAGAGATTTAGCTAGCTCACAGCTCACCTCGCAAGGCCGAGCTACCACTCCTCACCGAGCTAGGTATCCCAACTCCCACAAGCTAAGTCAATCAAGTAGAGATTTCTGCAGCGTAATGTTACACAAACAGAAGATATCCTTCATCCTTCTCCCTTCATTATTTAGAGTTTCAAAGTCCCTTACTTTCCTAAAATCTCATTTAATTAAGTTTTTAAAAATTAAATCCTAAAAATTCTTCCCCGTACAAGTGTCACCCATTCCTTTCATTCCTCCACAAATTAATTTATTTAATTAATTAAATTCCCTTATTTCCCTCACCCACCTAGAGTCACTCCTAGAATCGCTCCTAGGTGTCCCCAAATTCTCTTACAGGTTTTGCTAGTTCAGTTTTAAATTAGAAAGTTCTTAATGGTAGATACCTTACTAAGTTTGACTTTCATCTTTTTCCCTTGGGTTTCCCTTTTCTTCTTACGTTTCCCTCTTTTCCTAGTTTCCTAAATATTTTAGATTTCCCTCTTTCCCCTCTTCATTTAGGACTCAAATTGGTAGGTGTAGAAATTAACCCCCTTTTCCCTTTTTCCCCTTTTAGTTAATAATTTTAAATTATCATAAATAGTAAAACAATTATTTCCTTTTTTTTTTTTTCTAAATTTTACCCTAACAGATTCTTTATGAATCATTTAAATTTCTTACCCCCTTATTATTACAAGATTTAACAAAGAGTATAATTATTATTTATGTTGTTTTTATGTTTATTTATTTTTAAAATAGATAGATAAAATTTTACCACTAGCATAATTTAGACTTAGACCTTAAATTTTTGTACTGGGCGGCATTTTATTAGGTAATTTGTTTTTAAAAATTCTTAACACATTATTCTTCCTAAGGCCATCTAAGTTCATTCATTTATCATCAACAACGTGACGTGCCCTTCAGGACGCACTAGGTGCTCCAAGGGTGCCACTCGCCTTAATTTGTTTCCCTTGTGCAACATGCCCTTCAGGATGCACTACATGCTCCAAGGGTGCCACTTGCCTCTTTCCATTTTTCTTACGCAACGTGCCCTTCAGGACGCACCACGTGCTCCAAGGGTGCCACTCGCCTCTTGAATGACTTGGTAGACATCAAAAACCCCTAGAGTCAATACTTCGCCAAGTCAACTTGTGGGAGACTAAGAACCTCTAAGGAATAAGGCCCCCACCTTATTGCGTGCCCCTTAGAATCATTGTGAGCGATTGTCGTAGTCCGCCCTCACAGCATCGTGGGTTCTCTCAAACTAGGTAAACGTTAACCTACAGTTCGAGCCACAATGAGAGTGCTAGTAGGTTGTGGTAGGGATGCTATCCACACCTCTCCCTCAACATCTCTGGTAGTCATGCGTGACCCCTTTACTCCACATGTGAGTCTGGTCGGAAAGTTATCGTCAGCCTGCATCATCAACAAATCATGTCAGAATATATCCATATCATATCATCTAATCAGATGCACTAATATCACAGTAAAAAAATCAAACCCCAATGGTACACTCCCTGAGTCGATCCAGAGTCCAAGGGGTTCCATCGATGCCTCTTCATCCTTGAGCTCCAAAATCCTGCACACTGAGTAAAACCGAGTTAATATCACCTGTCTATGTCAATGCAGTAAAACAACATGTCATCAACCCATAATGCCTCATAATCAAAATCAAATGTTTTAATAGCATAATAATCTGGATCACTTGCAAGCAAGTGTCCTCAAAGAATAAGTTTTCTCAGTGCACTAGAGCGAGATGTTACAGAGGCTTTGTTGGAGTTAGAAATCTAGATTGAGAGAAATCATGACAATAATTTCAAATGTAAGTGCATCATAGCCTATTGTAAACATAGTAATGTGAGTTTTAATGGGATATATATTTTGAAGAAGATGCAATTGAGTGAGTCTTAATTGTGACAAAATTGATGAAAATTTACCTTCTTTATATTGAATTAGTTTGAAATTTCCTAGCTTTAATACTTTAACTTTATAACCTTTCTTCATTAACTTTATATTTATATACCCATTTTAATAATTATACTATGTTTCATTTACCTAGAACTATTTATAAATAGGATAACAAATATGGTCACATGAAGATGTTAATACATTCCTATATTCATTCTTATATATGTCACAAAGTCATATATAGGTGCATGTCCTTTATAGATGGACATATGAAAAGGACTTGTTAAGTGTCATATATATTACACTATAAAAATTTCTCACAATAGATCATACCATAGTTTCTAAATAAATTATATGTAATGTTTTGTTTTAAAATTAAGATTTAATTTACTATTTGGATAAAAAAACAACATAAAATGCTTAAGAAAATAACTATAACTCCTTATTTCCCCCAATTTGTAATTAATCATAAAATAGGAATTTCCATGCTAATGCATGAGGAAAATGTAAATGTATTATTGTTTGAGTTGCCAATAACTTACTGTGGGGGTGAATCCTTGAAAGTACTGGCCATGATATCACTAGAGGAAGAATGTGAAAAATAAGAGAGGGTTCATTATGACAAATAACCCCAAATTTCCCTTGATGAGGATGACAACCTCCTTCGAATCCCAAGGAGAGAAATAAGCTAATGAAGAAAGGATCGGTGGTTGAATTATCAACCACCCCCATGAATGGAAACATGGGCTGTCAGCCCAAAGCACCACAAGGACCTACAAACCTGAGCTTCCTTCTGACAGAAGGAACAGGATAGGTCGACAAACCTTCCAAGGTAAGAGGGATACACATGAAAGAGGAGACACTAGACAAAAAGAGAGCATAATCCCGCAAGGGAGATGTTGTTAAGGTCCTAACCCCCACATAGGTAGATCAATGTATTCAGATGTAATAAAGGTCAATATTAATAAGGCCTTTCAATAAAAGAGAATAAGGTGGATGTAAGAAGACCTAATAGAAGCTTCCGCTTCTAGAAGGATCTTCCTCTAGATGCTTCTCTTAATAGACATATTTAGTATAAATAAGGGTAGGGTATGAGAACCCTATCTTGGAGATTATTGTAACAGAGCGCTGCTCGACTGGAGGTTTCCCCCTCGAAGAGGCCTGTGAACATTGCTTTCTGAATCAAAGTGTTATTTCTATTGCTATTTCGTATATCATTTCTGTGTATTGTGAAGATTATGCTGGATATTTTACTGTTATTCTGCCATTTCTAGCATTTTATTTCTGTTCTGCATATTTTATATATCTGGTATCTTGCAAGTGGTGTCAGAGCACTTTCCTTGGTAGAAATTGTGGGTATTTTTTTTTCAGGGTAGAGACGTATTTCAGCGTCCTTAAGCCACAAAGATCTGTCGGTACGCGCATAAACCCGCGGTTGAGGGATTCATACATGCAGGAAATACAAGTGGTTCTTAAGCGCACATCTGTTGGCCACCCTTGTAACCCCTGTTGGTACCCCTTCGAGTGGTAGCGCATCAGACAACCCTTGTGTACGGATCGACCTAGATTTCCTGAAGCCCTCTTTAGATAAACCTATCGGCCGCCGGACTGCTATAGTGTCATCGAGAACAACACTCGAGAAGATACTCTCTAGTACCTAGGTAGTCGGGTAGTACGGATAAGGGTACGGTCTATCCTCCTTAGTTAGTTCCCTAAGATATTGGGTCGAGTACTACTATTGGAACCCGCACATATATTAGAGAGCTATAGCACAGGGAAAACCCTTGTCTGTAGAACCCTTGAATACCTAACCCTTGGGGAACATAAACATAAACATACACAAATTAAACCGGCAAGATCTATTGACGCGCATCTATGTTCGGGTTGCTAAGTAAATACTCTCTGGTTCAGAATTTGGGGATTTCAGCACTGCAACATTCTTCAGACCAAAGTATAACCCCACAGCTGTAAAATAAAAATAAAAATAAAAAGTCTGGAAAAATTTTCACCATTATTTGAGACCTATTCCATTAGATTCATCTCTTCTCCCTTATCACATTCATCCATATCATTTTTCTGCAAAAATTTCTGACCTTGCCCGCTCCCTTTTCAGTTCACCCATCCTCATGGCCCATACTCGTAGCCAAGAACTAGAGTCTCACTTCAACACCTTGCAATCTGGTTTCCTCGAGACCCAACAAGAAGTGCAATAAATCAGTGTTACTATTGCCTCCCATGATGCATCCATAAATGCATTTGTAAATGTAGCCGTGCAGTCTGCAATGGTGGAAGTTAAACATGAACTAACCACCCAGCTTGAATCTGTCTTTGCATCACTCTGCACCAAACTCAAGATCCCTACCGATGACTCTTTTCCTGATGCACATAAAAAGACTGAAGGTGAAACTTCTTCCCATTCCTTTCAACCCATCACTTTCAACGGGACATACGCCTTCCGCAGGTGGATGTAACCAAATTTTATGGCTTGGACCCCACTGGTTGGGTCACCCAAATGGAACATTATTTCTCTCTCTACAACATTACAGATGACTTGGCCAAACTTCGGTATGGTTTTCTCCATCTAGATCAAGAAAGCTGGCAATGGTGGCAATGGAGAAAAACTTCTCGTCAAGGGTATATTGCTTGGACCCAATTTGTAGCTAATATGTATGAATGCTTTGACACTGACACCAACCATTTGGGTCATTTGACAAAATTGAAGCAATCAAGAATAGTAGAAGACTTCATATCTGCATTTGAACGTTTGGCTTTTCGAACAGAGGGAATGACTGATGCTTTCTTTCGAGAGTGTTTTAT
>JASDQU011178344.1:0-11116 GCA_032191745.1 Picea mariana
CGACATCACGCATAAACTACACTTGTTTGGATTCAAGTGAATCTAATAGTAGCAACATCGCTCAAAGATAAGTCGAAGGTGCACAGGATGATCATCTCTCTTATGAGATCGTGATGCTAAATCATCAAGATAAGCTTCGACTATATGTCTTAGGTCATGGAAAGAAAAAGACATGGCCCACTGAAAACTGGCTCCAACATTCTTCAGGCCAAAAGGCATCTTTTGATAACCAAATGTACCCCATGGATAGATAAAATATGTTTTATGTTGGTCTTCAGGCTTAATCTGTATCTGATTGTATCCCGAAAAACCATCCATGAAAGAAAAGACCTCACATCCTATGCACTCATCGACAATATGGTCAATGAATGGGGTGGGGAAATTATCCTTTGGATAGGCCTTGTTCAAATCACAGAAGTCCATACATATGTGAATTGTTCCCTACTTTTTGTTGACTGGAACAGGATTTGACACCCATTGATTCAACTGAATGGGGTAGATGAAACCGTCTTTGAGAAGTTTCTCTACTTCAGCCTTAATTGTTGTCACTCTCTGAGGATTTACTAGACAAAGCTTCTATCGGACCCGATTGGTGTCAGGATAAGTAATTATTTCATGTTAGATGATTCTTGGATCAATGCCTGGCATTTCCTCATAAGATCAGGCAAAAACGTCACAAAATTATTTAAATAAATCTGTGTAGATTTGAATCTCCTCGGGGGAGCAGTTCGCTCCGATGAAGACATTCTCCATGATGCCAGGGGTTCTAGATATGTAAATAGGTATCATTTCAGCGATGGTTTCCATATTACCCTCGGCATAAACTGCATGCATAGCTAGAGGATTAATAGGAAAAGACCTATCTGCAGTCATATTCAACACAAATTCTCCTACCTCTATTCTTCTTAACTCCGATAGGAAATAAGATATATGATGGAGATCATCCAAGGGTATGTTTGGACCAGTCAATGCCTCTAAAATTTCCTCGTCAGAGGGAAATACAAAGTCTAAATATTCAGTAGTGGAAAGGGAATCTTGAGCAGCAGACAAGGGCATGGACATGCTAGGATGCCCTATCCCTTCCATCGAAGCCGACTATTACACATTATTTTCATCATCCCTATGACCTTTAATGATTTAAACCTATCCTTTGTCTTTAGAAGGATCAATAGCCTGAATTCCTGAAGAAAGAAGGGAGAAGAAATTTCCCTAGGACAAGTTGTATTTTCCTTTGTAAAAACCCTATTTTGGAGGATTTCTGCAGGTTTCTCTATACACAGGGTGCGGAAATTCCTAGTTTTTGTAGGCTGCACTATAGCTAGGGTGAGGAAATTCCTGGTTTCCACGGGCTGAACTATAGCTAGGGTGAGAAAGTTCCTGGTTTCCACAGGCTGCATTATAGCCAGGATGAGGAAATTCCTGGTTTCCATAGGCTGCACTATAGCTAGGGTGAGGAAATTCTTGTACGTGGGTAAAATGAGCATCTTCTCGATGCTTCTAGAAGGAGAATATTCTATGGTGAGGTGGCCTTCAAATGGTTTGGATCTTACTCACTTTCATGATTTAGTGGGATCATCCTAACCTCCTCACCTTATCCTCTTCAGCTTATAAAAGGAGAGGAGCTCTCATCGAGAAAGTTGGTTGAATTTCTCTTGAGATTGTTAGCTTCGTTAGATTGGATTTGAGATTTGCTTTGTCAAGATAGATTGTGAGTAGCTATGAGATCCATGGTCTAAGAATCCTTGGAGAAAGAAGTGTGTGGGAAGCAAGGTATTGTTGGAAGGAACCTTACGACATCACAACATCCGGTTGTAATCTCTCTTCCTATTATTAATATAATACAGTGGCATGCTTCTTTCCCATAGAATTATATTTATTTTATTGCATAATTTCTTGATCATATGCATAGGTTGTCATTGAATATATTCTCTCTGCTTTCACTTTGGTTGGTTTGTGTCTCACTGTAGAATCAATATCACAAGAGCACTAGAGATAAGCAGGGACAACAAAGACATAAGGAAGTGATATTCAAAGGTATGTCACACATCCTTTCTTTGATGATAGATTCGATGATTAGAGCCTAGGGAAAGTGCCATGTTCTGTCTCGTTTTGTTCTAGATCTAGGTGGATCTAGGGAGATTATTTTATGTATGCATTTACTGATTTATCCTACAACAAAATTCGCAACTCCACTGGGGAACAGAATGTTTTCCTAGTTTTCCTTGTTTTCTTTCTTTGATTGCTTGGTTTCTGTTTTTTGTGTCACCGGGAGATCCATCTTGACTCTCTAACTGTTAAACTTCACTGAAAAGCCTTCTTAATTTTTAATTTTTTCCATTTTTGTTTGATTTCCGCACTTTGCTTTGAGGGATAGTGCGGCGAAATAGGATTTCCGCACCCTACTTGTTTAGACCAGTGCGGAAACTCCACACCCTACCCATACTTGTCCTGTGGAAATCAATGATTTCCACATTGTGTTAGTCTACAGCCTGCAGAAATTGTGAAAATTTTGATTTTTGATGGTTTCTCCTTACCTAGACCTTGGATTTGGTTTTGGGGTGAATTTTTGGATTTGATGATGATCTTTTTACAGTCTGCTTGACAGCTTTGAAACTACTTTTAGCCATGTTTGCCTCATTTTTTCTTTGCTTTCTTTTGAAATATTTGGTCTCTTTCTTTGAGTGTGTTTCAGTTACAAAGCATTGTTTTTATTTAGAATTGTTTAGTGAAAGAATACTTATTTTTTTGAATAAATCGTGTTAAAAGAGAAACTTAGTTTGGGTTGTTTTTGTTTTGAAGTGATTTGTTATTAGTTTGAGTGTCTCTTTGAAACAAAAATTCTAATTTCTTGGTTTACATTAGATTGGGGGCATCCTTGCATTTGAAGTAGTGAAATTGCATGATTCTTGGCATTTTTTGGTCTTAAATTATGAATCGTGTATTGGTGTATAGTCTATTTTGCTCATGAATCGTGTATTGGTGTACAATCTATTTTTCTCATCTATTGAAGATATTGATATTGACGAGTTTTAAAATTTTGGGACATTGGGCATATGGGAATGATAAAAGTTTTCTCCTTCTCGTAGAATAGCTTTCATCGAAATGAAAAGATTGCATCTTCATCTCTTTGCATTACTTTTGAGTCGGTCAAAACACCATATTGTCCATGCCATTTTCCTCTTGAGTAACAAAAAACATAAAATAAAGCGCTTATAAAAATTGATTAGACATTTTTATATTTTCTGGTAGAAAACCTACATTAGATTAGTTGTAGGGCTTTGGAATAGGTGTGAAAGATAACTTTCCAAAGTTGCAAACAAACATAGAATCTTGAGTTAGGGAGTGATGAAATCCACTTATTACATTTTGGCCTGGGAAGCCCTTCTAACAAAAGGGTCAATCACGAGGTCACATTGAGACTAGCAGAGTTACTCACCCTACTTTTTTGGTGTTGGTGTAGAGATTGCGCGTATATTGGGGGTCGCTTGAAGGTATACCCAAAATGATGAGTGGAAGCCTTCAATTTGATTTCAGGCTAGATACCCTGCCTTTGTGCATGGATCAGACTGTCGACTATTTCCCCAAGAATCATTGTAGTAATTGGTAACCTTAGTGGCCTTTCTATTTAGGTTCTTTACACAAGGTGACTGTGGAGGGGCAAGTCTTCACGGTACCTGGAATCGACGTTGGCCAAACTCAATCGGGCTCCTTGGAGGGTATACCCACGTTTATGTGTGGGAGCTTGCACCAAGGCGTAAGTCCATTAAGCATGTCGTCAATGTAACTTTTCCACCCGCTCTATCTCATCCCCTTCTTACTTTGTTCCATGCGACGTTGGATTTCATCTCCAACTAGTGTGCTCGTAGTGAGAAGTTTTTGTTTGCTTTCTTGCTTACTAGATTTTTAGTATGTGCTGTTTATTTTCCATAGCAGAATCTAGGTGGATATTTATTTAATGGAACCAGTTCCTGGAATGACCAATGAAGGAACCCCTGCTCCAGGGGAACCTTTTGTTTTTCCTTCTTACGGAAACATTGGTCCTCCTCACGTCGCTACTTTGAGACTTCCAGGTCTCACAATTGGATTACTGGTATGGTTTTTTTCCACTCAGGTAGTCCCGAATGCAGTTAGTGCTTCATTTGTAAGAACTTACCCCCAAGAGAATCAACCTCATGTTGATCCTTCACCTTCTTCACCAGTAATATATTCTTCACCTTCTCCACTTGCAAGGTCTTCTTCCATTTCATATTCTTCATCGAGTGAAAGCTCTGAAGCTAGTAACTCGGTGGATAAGAAGTCAAAGAAAAGGAAGAATAAGAAGAAGAAAAATAAGCAAGAATCCACACTTCTAACCACTACCAGACATGTTGGAAAGAAACCAGTTACTGTTAATCATGTTGGGAGTGTTGATGATGTCAAGATCACCCAAACAACCCATAAACCCAAGTACCCTTGCAGGCTTTGTAAGGGGAGCCATGTTCTTAAGGATTTCCCTGGTCTATCCAAGGTTATAAAAGCATGGTCTGCACACCCTCACCAACCCATGTCGTTAGCCTCTAAACAACATGTTGCTGAACTCCCGTCGACTAGTCACGATATAGTTGGGAAGAAGAAAAGTAGAGCCAAGTTCCCATGTATGTTATGCAAAGGGTGTCATCTAACTCATCTTTTACCTCATATGGAAGAAGCCTCAAAGTTCCTGGAAGACATAACTGTTTCATAGCCTCAAATTCCAGCAGCTTATCAGAAGCTTACTCTCGACCCACCTGTAGCTGATGGAATGATCAATCTATCCCCTTCGTCAGTCAATCTGGTTGATCATGTAATCAATCTGGTCACGTCCTTAGTTAAACCAGTTGACAAAGTGGTTGATCTGATCCCATCATTGGTCGATCCAACTCTCTCGTTAAAAAGTGAAACCCAAGTGGTTGATTTGATCCCATCCTCGATCAATATCACTCTCCCGTTAGAGAGTGACACCCAAGTGGTCGATCCATTTTCACCCATCGACCCCATTCTCCCCTTGGAGAATGAAACCCAAGTGTTCGATTTGATGTCATTATCAGTCGATCCTACTCTCCCACTCGTGAGTAAATCTAATACTGCCCACATTTTTCTCGTTGATATAAACTCTACCATCCCAGGGGGGTATTTCTCCTACTGTGGAACCCCCTCCAAGTAATGATACCATCCTTTTTAATTAGGGTGTGCTAACTAGACCTCGTCTTCCCTCTCACATTCCTTTCCATATTACAGTACAGGTTTGTGGTCAGGACATTCCTCAGACATTGATAGATGAAGGTGCATCCGTTAGTATTTTGTCCTATCTTTCTTGGAAAGATTTGGGTTGTCCTCAGCTTGCGCCAGTTACGTTTAATCCGTTAGCTTTTAACAGATGAACCAATCAACCTTTAGGGACCCTTCCTCATTTTCCTGTAACTTTGGGAGGGAAAATTCTCTTTATTGATGTCATGGTAGTCCAATACCCTTGTATTTTTCTTTACTCCTTGGACGAGATTATGTCTATGCCATGAAAGCTATTGTGTCCACTCTTTTTTGTGTGATATCTTTCCCTCACGATGGAAGAATTGTGACCATTGATCAACTTTCATTTTTTGGTCCTGACTTGACCTCAATGACCTCCCTACACGGTTCTTATATGCAAATGGTATCACCCTTGCCACAGGTCAATTATGTGGCGTTGTCTCCCATGCCTTCTGTTGTCGATGACAATGAATTGGATCCAATAGCTGACATGGTGATCTCTTTGGTAGGGCTATTGGAGCCTGACCTCTTTACCCCTATCACGACCCTCGACATGTGTTTCGTCCAGAGTGTGTTTATTTCATCAAGTGAATATCTCTTTGAGGCCATGACCCCTTTTCATCCCTTGACATGGTGTCCTTCTAGAGAACTGTCCTCTTGGAAGCCATGATCAAGAAGAAAGTCTTGAGCATGGTTTTCTGATTTCAAGCTCATTAAAAAATGAAACCAGCTTTAAGCATTTTTTTTTATTTCAATCTCATTAAAAAATGAAACCAGCCTTGAGCATAGTTTTTTGATTTCAAGCTCGTTAAAAAATGAAACCAGTTATGAGGATAGATTTTGCGTTTCTGTGGCAACCACGTTAAATAATGAAAAAGAAGTTATGATCATAGTTCATGTTTCTGTGTCAAGCTCATTAAAAAATGAAATAGTTTTCCCCCTCTCTGTTTGAGTCAAGTCCTTCGTCTAGTATTTGAAGCTTCATTTCATTCACCTTTGTTGTTGAATGAAATGAAGCTTGGGGGGGCAATGCTTTCAGCCTCTGGACTTCATGCTGAAGTTAAATCGCTATCTTCTTAAGTTGGGGGCTAAGTACCAACCATGAAAATCTGTGAACCATGCATTGGGAAGTCACAAGCATAGTTTCCTCTAGTTCGAGCTTGTGTAAAAATGAAACTAGGTCCAAGCATAGTTTTTGGCTAGTTTTAAGATTGTGTAAAAATGAAACCTATCCAAAGCATAATTTTTTTTTTTTAAAAGCTTGCATAAAAATGAAAACAATCCCGAGCTTAGTCTTTGTTCTTTCTCATGCTCATAAATACATGAGAATAAGTTACTGAGCTGAGTATTTGTTCTTTCTCATGCTCATAAATACATGAGAATGTAACCGAGTATACTTTTATCACTTTTTCGGACTCGTAAAGGTTATACGAAAAAGGAACCCCCTGGAGTTCCCTTTAATCTCTTTTCAAACTCTCTAAACATGAAAAGATTGTCGAGCGATCTTTTTCTTTTCACACTCGTTAAAGTATTAGAAAGTGTGTCTATTGATTGATAGTTTATCTATTTTTCGGTCTCATCAGACTACTTTATGAAAAAAGAACTAAGAGAGTTATCTTTAAGTGTTTTTTAGACTCTCTAAATATGAAAAACCCATGAGTTTTCTTTCTTTGGACTCGTAAAACAAACATCGAAAGGCCCATATGGGACTGAAGCACTCCTTCTTAGGGTTTGTTAAACATGCTCTGAAGGACTCATATGAAGGATGAGCTTACATTAGAAGCATATGTTATCCTCCTCAATCTTGTGTAAAAATAAAGAGGTACTCGCTAGAAATGGTGGGGGGGAAATTGGGAAAGAAATGTGTCTAAACCTGTATTCTATGGAAGAGTCTCTTTTGAACATGACATCCTTTCACTCGCTTTGTGTCTAGGTTGGGAAATCCACTTGTCTCTTTATCATACTCCTTTATAAGATTACAAATTGGTCTATGATCCCTCTTGTTGAGTCAGTGTTTCTAAGACAGTTGTCGTGTTGTCAATATGTTCAAAGAGAAGTTCAACTTGGAAAGCCTTCTATTGCGTCAACCATTTCTGCAGTCCTTAAGCTTTCCATTGCGTCGGTCATCCCTGAGTCAGTATTGAATCACTTTTTACTCTGATCTACATCAAATATTGTTACTTGATTCATGTCATTGATGTGGGATACATTAAGGCCCTCTTGTGATGAGTATTTTCCTATCGACTTCAAATCATTATCTAGGAATTAGACTTAGAAATCAATTGGTACCCTGGAACTTGAATGCCTCAATTGCAGGTTTCCTCGCTTTCAATAGTGGGTTTTCATTATTGACCCCTGATTGGGAGATTATGTCGAGTGTTCGACTTCAGCTCATTAATTCACATTCGTGGGATTGTACTAGAGTACCTTGGGAGTCATTGGCATTAATGGTGATTTCCCTCACACTTGTTAATGGTATACACTAATGATCGGTAATCAAGTGGTTTTTTCCATGTTCAACTTCAACACATGTATTCGCATGGTTAGATTCGTACTATAGAGTGGTGGAGATGAAGACCCTGGATCTTTTTTGATAGATTCAGATTGCGTTGGAGTATATTCAATTTGTACTGTTGCATAGATCCACATTTTATGCCTCATGGCTATGTTTAAATTTCAGTCTTTAACACATAGATCCAAAGTGTATTTTTGGTGGCTATGTTAAGATTTGAGTCATAATGGCATGGATCCACAGTGTATGTTTGGTGGCCATGACCTGTATTACTTGACATGGATCTTCACATGTCGACATTTATGCTTTGAGTCATTTGTATTCTGAGTATGGGAATGCCTACCTCAATGATGATATATTATTGTATTGTATTTCCTTTTTTGTTGGCAGGTTTTCGACAGATTGTCCCTTGTTCCCTACACACACTCGACAAAGTATTTCAGCTATCACTTTGTTCTAACTTCATACTTTGGGGGGCTCTCTGTTACACATTATTTTCATCATCCCTATGAATTTTAATGATGTAAACCTGTCCTTTGTATTTAGAAGGATCAATAACCTAAATTCCTGAAGAAAGAAGGGAGAAGAACTTTCCTTGAGAGAAGAAGTTGTATTTTCCTTTGTAAAAACCCTATTTTGGAAGATTTCTGCAGGTTTCTCTATACATAGGGTGCGGAAATTCCTGGTTTCCGTAGGCTGCACTATATCTAGGGTGAGGAAATTCTTGGTTTCCACAGGCTGCACTATAGCCAGGGTGAGGAAATTCCTGGTTTCCACAGGCTGCACTATAAGCAGGGTGAGGAAATTCCTGGTTTTTGCAGGCTGCACTATAGCTAGGCTGTGGAAATTCCTGTACGTGGGAAAAATGAGCATCTTCTCGATTCTTCTAGAAGGAGAAGCTTATATGATGAGGTGGCCTTCGAATGGTTTGGATGTTACTCCCTTTCATGATTTAGTGGGATCATCATAACCTCCTCACCTTATCCTCTTCAACTTATAAAAGGAGAGGATCTCTCATGGAGAAAGTTGGTTGAATTTGGCTTGAGATTGTTAGCTTGGTTAGATTGGCTTTAAGATTTGCTTTGTCAAGATAGATTGTGAGTAGCTATTAGATCCATGGTCTCAGAATAATTGGAGAAAGAAGTGCATGGGAAGAAAGGAATCGTTGGAAGGAACCTTATGACATCAAGGCATCCGATTGTAATATCTCTTCCTATTATTAATATAATACAGTGGCATGCTTCTTTCCCATAGAATTATATTTATTTTATTGCATAATTCCTTGATCATATGCATAAGTTGTCATTGAATATATTCTCTCTACTTTCACTTTGGTTGGTTTGTGTCTCACTACAGAATCAATATCACAAGAGCACCAGAGAGAAGCAGGGACAACAATGACATAAGGAAGCGATATTCAAAGGTATGTCACTCATCCTTTCTTTGAATATAGATTCGATGATTAGAGCCTAGGGAAAGCACCATGTTTTTTCTCATTTTGTTCTAGATATAGGTGGATCTAGGGAGATTAGTTTATGTTTTCATTTACCGATTCATCCTACAACACCGACGGGGAAGGAAGATTCAACGGATTAGTAAAGTAAGTCATACGAAACGATCATAATTGAAAAATCTCATCCCTAGGCTGGTCGGGGACAACCAATATCATATTGACATCGCCAGAAGGAGGAGGGTAATTGAACATACCCATAAAAGGTGGGAACAAACCAACCCCCACATTGATGATGCCAGGCTGTGGGTTATCAATAATTGGGATCATGGATTCCCCTGATGAAGGGTCGGGCATGGAGAAGGAAAATTGATCAATGGTCATGATTCGACCCTCGTGTGGAAACAACAAGACCCAAAAAAATGTGGCAACCACTACATGCATGGAATATGTCCAACTCCTTCCTAACAACAGGTTGTAGTCGAGAGGTGCATCGACCACTTCAACTTCGACGCACATGGTCTTACCTCCTGACTGCATGGGGAAAGAAGGGATGATTCCATGTGGTCTTAAAGAATGACCATTGAAATCAGTAAGAAGAGTAGGCGATGGAGACAAAATGGGTTGGCCAATGGCCTTCCAACACGCCAACGACATCACTCATGTCAAGGCGCCCTTATAAACCACTATGTGAAAAATATATCGAGTAAAATATTTCGTGGGGTGAGCCACTACTATATGAAATGCAATGTGGTATGGGAGATGAGGCTTCAATTCGGTTGTATCAAGCATGATCATTCTCGGATTACAGGTCTCAGTGGATCCTAAGGTAGATAACAAAGCCTTTCTCTATAAAGGGAAGCTCTAGAGGACCTCCAAAGTAGACATCGTGCAAGGGGTTTGTGACAAATCCTCCACCACAAATTAATTTTGGGTGGCCCTGGCGTTTGGATTATGCAAAGCTTTATTTCGTCGATTGTCTTCTCGATCTGGAGATGAACAGATGGCTTTACAACTTCTTTACCCTTCTCAAAAGTTTCAGGCATTCCGTAATCGTGTGCCCTAGTCATTATGTAGGCATCATATTTCATCATATACACATTCACAGAAGAAGGATTACTATAAGATGGAGGAGGTGCCTAACTGTCCCCATCCATGCTCAAAGAGGCTTGAGTTAAATGTTTTCCATGAGGAAATGGGTTCGTTAACACAGTAGGCTATTGCTATGCCAGTAATGTTTGGGCCTCCGTAAGCTGAGGGCACAGGTGTGTCGGGTGGACTTCCGTGCAAAGGTTACACCGATACTTCAACTTTCTTTTCTCTATGTTTCCCCTGCCAAAATTATTGGTGGGTTTCTTATCCCCCTTACCCTTCTTTTATTGTTTCTTCTTTCAATCAGGCTTTTGGTTGGCCTTTGGGTTTGTCAATTTCACACTTTGTACATCCAACGTTTGAGTAGGGGGAGTAGCCGAACTAGTGGTTTGGTTGGTCATTGCTTGTTGTATCGATAATTGTTGCAATTGATTTGATAACTGCTCAGCGAGCTTCACTTGTGTTGAACCAACTCTAACATCGACATGTGGTCCGTACTTGTGTTCAAAAGGTTTTGGAAAGGGTTTCCCCCTACCGATCCGATGGGCATAGGTACTGAGCTCTGCCCGGGGTTCCATTGACCATGGAAGGGATTTTTCCTGGTCTGCATCCCTAATGAGGGGAATAATCCCTGCCATAGATTCCAGGGTCCTTGAGAGGTGTTTTCCCCCTGTGTAAGAATAGTACCCTGCACAGGATTGTTTTGTCCAAAACCAGGGTTTCCCCCAGCCAAGATAGATGCTGAAGAGAATGCATTGTTACCAAATGCGTCGAACAAAGAGAACATAAAATAATCC
>JASDQU011178345.1:0-26341 GCA_032191745.1 Picea mariana
AAGGTAGATACTCTACTTTCAAAGCTTGTCATTTTAGATTGTTGGCTCATTTTTTGTTCAACAAACCCTTGAACTTCCCCTTCTATTTTCTCAAAAGCTTGGAGAAGATGTCCTCTCAAGTGAGGAAAAATGTGACTAATCCCCACAATAGTCTCTTCCACCATGGCTTGATCAAACTCCTCGTTCTTGACGAGTTAGAGAAACAGGAGCAAAATTGGGATGCCTTTATCTACTAATTTGCAAACCCTCACTTGATAGTTAAGACTGGAAAAAATCCACTTAGCCTAAAAAATATCTCTCCATCCAAGCCTCACTCTCCAAGAACCCCAAACTCCCTTGCACAAGCTCTCTCTTTGCCAGAACAATACCAAAATCTTGTTGATATCCCTACTTCTTCATCGGGTAAAAATACCAAGAGAAAAGACCAAAAGAAGCTCATTGTTGACCCCCCAATGCCTTCTCTCTCTCTTGATCCTACACCTAAAAATCTTCAATAAGTAATGCAGCAAGACTTTCCCATCATTCCTACAAACAAGAGGGGAGCCAATCGATTTGGTAAGGGACCCTTTCGGAAGAGTACCCAGAACACAAGAATCAAGCCTTATGTAAAACCTCCACCTGCTTTGGATCCTATCCAAGTGTCCTCTAACCTTGAGAGCCCTCATAAGCAACTTAGGGAAGTCTCTGTGGATGGATTAGAGCCACTAAGCAAAACAAAATCAGAACCTACCTCACCTTACTGATCTCCCATCACTCCTACTTCACCCATGCCCATTTTAGATACTAAAAATGATAGATTGCCCACATCCCTCAAAATATCTAAGCCTTCCTCAGAGATCACCGATTCTGTCCCAACCATAGAGAAACTACAAAAAGAAAACCATCAACTTCTCAAACAGTTGGAAGAGAGGAAGACAATAGATACACACCTTCATCATGACAATGTAGTCCTTCAAACAAAAGTTAACTCTCTTCAACGATTGGTCAATGAGATGACCAAATCTAACCACAGCTTCAGAGCACAGCTGAAGCAACATAAGAGGCACAAGGCTAAGTCTACACAACAAGAAGGAGAGGCTTCCAAAGCTGATCCTCCTTAGCAAGCCTAGTCACGAGGGGTAACTTCTTTTTGTTTGCAGTGGGACCTGCAAAATCGTAAGTGTGGGGGTAATGTTGGGCCTGAGACATGATCATTTTCATGATGATTATTATACATTTTTTCCACATGTACATATGCATTTTTCATTCTTTAAAGGAGCGTTTTGAAGAATTTCATGATAAAATGGTATGATCGCCATAAGGTACGTGTAATTCATGTTTAATGATTGAATAAAGTATAATTCATCATGTTTTATGATTTCTAAGAGCTAATTCACATTTTTTGGTGTTACAGGGCAAAACCGCACTATGTTTCTAGTTCCGACACTTGATTTGGCACTCGTTCCGGCACTCGATCCGACACTCTATCCAACACTTTGTATTGCACAGAAATGGAAGGCGAGTTGGCGGTTATGGAATTGGCGGTCAATGTTGGGAGAATTAGGAAGATGGGTTTTGTTTGTCCTTATCCCCTATAGCTACTAAACTCCAGACAACTTAGTTTCAGTTGTCCAAAGAGGGAAATTATTGGCTTGCTCTGTTTTATCAGTTAGGGCATCATTTATTGTAATTTTTCAAATTTAGAAGTGGTTTGAACCTCCTATGGTCGACCACTTGGTCTGTAAGCTTATAAATACCACTAGGATGGTCAGATGACAGTTAACCAAGTAGAATAAGCATTAGAATTGTCAGAAAAATGATTTTACTCTGTTTTGAGTTTTTACATTGCGAGAATTATGCCAGAATTGCGTTTTTGGATTTTTATGGTGAATTCGGCCTGCTGAGTTCGTGGTGTGGTTTTAGAGAGTGACCATGACTTGCTGGGGGGCTCACCAGTAGTCTGGTAACTGTCTTCATGTTTATTTATGCATTTTTTAATTTAATTTCTCTCTTTTATTTTCTGTACATGCATGTTTTTATTGTGCTAACTAGTTTGTTGTAGCTTAGTTGTTTTGATTCTCTTTTGCAGGTTAGATGATGATATGTACTAGCATGCATTGATATTGTAGATTAGGAATAGACTTGCAAGTCTCTATACTAACCCCGTGTGCAATTAGATGTTAGATTATGTTTTATTTTATGATTTTGTAGTCTAGTTTAGAACAAAGTTTAATTAGATAGAACATAGTTTTTAATTCGAGTTTTCCTTTGACAAGGATTGATGGATGGGTAGATTTAATTCCAGTTTTTAGTTACAACTTTCTTACTTCAGTTTTATATAGATTTCATTTAATTAGTTGTTGGTTAATATAGATTGTTAATTTACTTTTTAATATCAGTTTTTAATTTCTGTTTTTACTCATTTCTTTATTGTAGTTTGAATGATTAGAGTAGACATAGCATAGCTTTCTTTTACGCAATTTCCTTTCATAGCTTAAAATGCAATTAAATTTCTTAGTTAAATAATGATGATCTTGTTATGTTGTTGATGGTTTACACATGAATATGCAGGGTATTTAACAATATTTTTATCATGGCTAAGTTTTCATTGGATTGTTTACTCCACACCTTTCATTTTTCCATTGAGATTAGTGTTGAGCTTATACCATTGGAATTGTCCTTTTTTGTCAAGTGTCATCGAGATATTATCCGACACCGAAGACATTCACACAACCACCAACATTATAATTGAATTGTCATAGGTTAAAGAATAGTTTTCCTCCTTTCATAGATATAGTTTCTTGCTTTCATAGTTTAGAAAATAGTCTTATTTTCTGTTGTAGGATAGATAGACTTTGCTTTGATAGATTAGATAGTAGTTTTCTTGTCATAGATTAAGAATTAGTTGTTAATATTTCTTTCTTTCAATAGAATAGATTTCCTTTCATGCATTACATTGAGCATTTAGTTGAGTTGCCTCTTAGATTTCCTTTTACACATTAGAAATAGTTTTGCATTAAGCATTTAGTCCACTTTCCTCTTAGGCTAGATAGTTGTTCAATGAGAAGTTTTTTCTTGCAATAGTTAGTTGCCTTTGCTTACTTGTCTTTTGCTTTAGTAGGTTAGTTAGTTGCCTTTGTTTACTTGTGTTTTTATTTAGTAGGTTAGTTAGGTGTTTTTGTTTACTTGTCTATTTTCTTTAATAGGTTAGATAGGTGCTTTTGTTTACTTGCTTATTTATTTGCTTTCATAAGGTAGTTTCTCATTGAATGTAGGTTGGAAAGTTAAAATAGTTTTCTTTTGTCATTTGATTATTATGCTTAGTAGTTTGCTTTTGCTTATTTTTAAGCTAGTTTTCTTTACACAGAGTTTTCATTTTCTTTCTTAGGAACTATCCATCGACCCTTGGCCCAAAAGTACTTAGGTTACCTAGTTTGAATTTGCTTAGTAGGATTTGCTCATTAGATAAGCTTTGCTTGAGTATATTAGCCTTAGATAGCTTTCTTCCTTAGTTAGACCATACTCCTACCAGCCTTCTACCTTTGGCATATATTTTGCTACAACTCTAAGTTTACTTACCCCAGGTTGACATTTTAATTAAGGGTTTTTACTATGTTTTTAGTTCATATAGAACACCCATCAAGGATATAAACCAAAGGTATGGTTCAAAAGTATAGGCCAACATTTATTTGTGCTATGACCTAGGAAAAACCATAAGGAAAAAATCAAAAGAAAATCTTAAACAAGACTAAGGATAAAAAATAAAAACCTAAGGCTGAATTTGACCCACAACAACTCATGTGACCTGTAACGACTTCATGTGATAACACAGAGGAACCCTCATTATTTACAATCACACTCACCTGGGAGTCCTTTAGGAATGCTATTAAGGAACAATACTACCATGTTGGATGTTATGACGAAATGTATACAAGATGGACCACACTCCGGCAGGGAAGGGACCAAACAATGCCATAGTTCACAAATATATTCCATATAATGAACACCAAGCTGGGTGTCAAATATTTTGAGCATCATATGGTGCTCAAGTACCATGGCAGTCTACATAGACACATCCAAAAAAAAATGGAGTTTCTAGACATCTCTTCTTGGGTGTGGCCTATCGATATGCTATCAAAATCGAGAAGAAGCTTAAACAAAAGACACGATAGTTTGGGTCTCAGAACCCTTCACAGTAGAAGCAAAGAAAGAGTAGCCTGAACCCACAGAGAAAAGGGAAGATAAAATATGGACAACCTCAGGACAACCAATCTAAGACGTAAATAAAGAAGGACAATGGAAAGACAAAGAAAGACATTGGGAAGTGGTGCGACTTCCATAAGAAACCTTGGCACAACATTGTTGATTGCCTCTCAAAACAGTCATTGGTGATTGAGGTGAAAGCCTATGAATCAGATGTGGGTTCCAACTCTGAGTCAGAACTAGGAAAGAGGAGATGGATTATTGACACAAAACCCAATGCCACCATTGCTACAACCAAGATCCAACCTAATGAACCTGACGAGCCAGAGGAAGACAAACACCTCTTTCATTCAGATATGTGGGTGAAGGGTACTCCGCTGCACTTCATCGTTGATAGAGTTAGCCAGAGGAACCTCATCGTAGCACAGGTTTTCAAGTGGCTAGCCCTGCCAACAATGCCACACCCAAAACCATACACCATCGGATGGCTCCACCAAGGAAGTGATCTTTGCGTCAGCCAAAATTTCCACATGTCCTACGAAATCATGCCCTTCAAAGATGAGGTATTGTGTGATGTTGCTCGTCTTGAAGTTTGTGATGTTATTTTGGGCCAACCTTGTTTATGGAAACATCATGTTGTATATGAGTCTAGGCCTTGTAGTGTTATTATTACTTTGGATAGGAAATTGTACATGATACCCGAGGTAGTTCCACCTATTGCCATTTCCTTGATCTCTGCAAAGCAATGTAGGAAGGTCATCTCTTAGACCATGAAGTTTGTCTTCTCCATGATTCACTCTCAAAGTGAGCGGAAGGTTGCAACCACATCCATGGCATATGTGGCCGATCTCTCCACACAATAGAAGTAAGTGATAAGGTCGTGGAAGAATACAAATACATATTCTCCTCACCCATTGGGGTACCTTTGCACTGTCAAGTCAAGCATTCAATCGATATGACCCCTGACGCATCGCTACCCAATGGGGCAATCTATCACTGCTCTTTTTTATAAAATGAGGAGATCAAGCTTTTGATCCAAGAACTTCTCCAAAAGGGGAACATATGACCCATATCATCATCATGTGGAAGCCTAATTGTGCTTGTGCAGAAGAAAGACATGACCTGGAGATTATGCATCGAATACCGAGCCCTATATAAAATCACAATCAGGAACCAGTACCTGATTCCACAAATAGATGATCTCCTTGACCAACTCAAGGGGGCCAAATACTTCAGTAATATTGATCTGAAGTGTGGATGCCATCAAGTCCCAATAGAGAAGACAAATGTATGGAAAATTTCCTTCAAGTCCAAAGAAAGTCTTTTTGAATGGTTGGTCGTTCCCTTTGGTTTGACGAATTCCCCAACAAATTTCATGAGGATGATGGACAATATCTTGCGTCCCTTCACCAATTATTTTGTGGTGGTGTATATGGATGACATCCTCATCTATAGGAATAATTGGGTGGAAACACTTGCAACATATTTAGCATGTTTTGCACACTCTGCGGTAGCACAAGCTATATGCAAATTTGGAAAAAAACTCATGTAACATGGATAGGGTTGACTAACTAGGATACATTGTTTATGAGCATGGGGTGCATGTGGATCTAGCTAATATCTGGGTCATTCATGACTGGATAGCCCCAACCACACTCATTGAGCTTCAAATATTTTTAGGCCTTGCCAATTTCTATCGTAGGTTCATGTTGGGATTCTCCCATATTCCATGGGACCTCAACCAAGTAACCAGGGGTGGTGGTAAGGAAAATTTCATGTGGGGCCTATCACAACAACAAGCACTAGATGATTTGAAACATCGCTTGTTCTCAACACTAATGCTCTAATTACTCGACCTGCAACAACCCTTTGAGATCGAGCCAAATGCTTCAGAGTATGTTATGGGTGTAGTTCTCACTCATCACAGACACCCCATGGACTATCATAGTGAGACACTATAAGATGTTGTCCATAAATACCCTACTTACGACAAAGAAATGTATTTCATTGTGCAAGCCTTCCACCAATGGAGGCATTACATTCTCGGGAAGGAGACAATCATCCACACCGATTATCAGCCACTACAGTTCATGTAGACACAAAGAAAATTGTAGAATGACCGCTATCAGAAGTGGTCCACATACTTGCAACACTTCCATATCAACATCAAGTATAAGACAGGAAGCACCAACTATGTCATTGATTATCTCAGCCGCCCTCCAGTTACAACACTCACCACGGTGATAAAATCTTGCAGCCATGAGACCTCTGGATGGCCTCAACTCTATGAGAGAGATCCTAACTTCACCGCCACCTACTAAACACCAGGCACAAACAAAGTTGTCACTAATTTCCATCTTCAGGTCAAGTTTTTGTGCCATATGGACCATCTATACATTCCATCAAGTGAGCAAGTGAAACTAATTTTGGAATCCCACTACAGTCAGGTGGTAGGACACTTCAACATAGAAAAGGCAGTGGCGATGCTGCAACAACATTTCTATTGGCCAAAACTTCAATAGGATGTCAACAAGTATATCAGTTCCTATACTACCTGCACCATTTCCAAGCCAACCATTAAGAAACAAGTCATGCATACCCTTTTTAATGTTCCTGAAAGGCCCTGGGAATCCATCTTGATGGACTACATGTCGGGCCTTCCATCAACCAAGTAGAGAAATGACTGTGTTTTTATGGTGGTTGATCATTTTTCTAAAATGGGGATTCTAGTCGCATGCAAGAGCATCACAACATAGGCCACTGCCAAGATCTTCTTCAAACTAGTGTGGGTACATTTTGGGATACCACAAACTATCATCTCATATTGGGACAATTGGTTCCTCAACACATTTTGGTCGAGCCTCTGGTCACTATTCGACACCAAGCTCACCAAATCCACTTCCTTCCACCTCCAAAGGGATGGCCAAACCGAGGTAGTCAACCATATGATTGTGCATATCCTACACATGTACAATTCGAAGAATCCTTGCACATGGGATGAGAGTCTTCCCTATGTTCAACACAACTACAACAGAGCCATACATAGCTCAACCAACCACAACCCTTTTAGGTGGGGCTGAGATTTCAACCATTGGGTCCCATGGATGTTGCACTACCCCTTATAGACACCTAGGAAGACTCGTCCCATGCTCAAACTAAAGCCAAAAAATATATTTAGTTCATTGAGTGGATCCAACACATCCTCCAACAGGTTTAGGATATTTTGTAGAAGTCCAATGCCAAGTATAAGCGATGCCTTGCTCAACACTGGGTGCCACACAAGTTTTAGGTGGGAGATAAAGTTTGGTTGCACTTGCAGAAAGAACACCTAACGAGGCACCATCAGAGGCTTCATCCACTCTGCTATGGAAATTACACAAACACCAAGGTCATGGGTGACAATGATTTTGAGCTCAACATTCCCCCCTTCCTTGGCTTCCACCCAGTCTTTAATGTAGACCTCCTTCGGCCATATTTTCCACCATTATTGGACACCTCAGAGATAACATAATAGTTTACACCAATAGATCTTAACCCTGAATGAATGGAATAGGAATCCAATGATCATATCATGGAAACATGGGTCAAGGGTGCTTGCCAATAGAGGATCCAATTTTATCGGGTTGTCAACGTAGGGCAACTCCTGCACCAAGGCAAGTGGCTCACCCACAGAAAACATTAGCAGGAATTTCCTCATCTGATGGGGGAAATGAACGCAATGGACACCATTTATTCCTAAGGAGGGAGGATTGATCTAGGTGGATATCGGTGGCCACCCACCTATTCTAACTTGCTCATATGCGGTTTTCATTTTGACAATTATTTTCCTAGCTTTTCAGGTCTTGAACTTTCGAGGTTGTTTTGAGGCCCTAAACAACATTTTATGGGCCCACGAAAGTCACACTGTAGACAAAGAAAAAGTGTGATGGAATAATGTGTAGTCCTCAGATATGCCTTTCCAATGGGATATCGTGCTCCTAAAACATATATCGTATGCAAAAGTTACGACTCTGGGAAATTGATGTACCAACTTATCCCAACGAGGCCCACGTGACTTTTTGCGCTTCATATCCTAGGGTTAGGTTTTTGGATGTCTAGGGTTTTGAAATTCATGTTTGATGTAAAAAGGATTTTTGAGCCTCATTGTAGTCATATTCTTGTGAATGAGCGCAACCATCATATCTCTTCTCATAGATAAGCCACTACCATTCTAGCAAGCTTGTTTCAGTCTGCATTTTATAGTTTCAACATATTTCTTTATTAATAGAAGCCAAGTTTTACTGTATCTTTGTTATTGTTCATTGTATCTATGTTTTAATAATATATATCTATATTCATTTCTTTCTTCTCATAAAATCGAGATCATAATTTCTTTGTTAGAACTACTTTACCCATAATTAACTTCTCGTTGCAACCACTTTGACTAGCTAACTTCTTGAAGACTTTCTAGAGGTTTATAGAATAATTGAGTTCTTATCGACCTTCTAGAAGTTTCTATATTATTCTTGAGGGTCCTCCAATATTTACAAAGCCATATCTCCTCAATCATAAGGATCCACGTGACATACCACCTATCATTGAAAATGACATGACATTTATTATCCATCTATGATAGTCTTAGTTGCAAATAAACTGACCTTCATGTCTTTATTCCTCGATCAACTGTGGGTTCCATGACCATACCATTGGGGATACCAAAATTTCTTCAAGGGTTGACATCAATGAAAACCAAATAAGTCTTTCAACAATCCCCCCCTTTGGCATTGATGGAAACACTTTGATGCAATGTTGATGGCATGGAAACACTTATGCTCATGCTACCCTTGTGACCATCGCTCCTTCTGTGATCATGCATCTATTCTTTCTCTCCATTTCCATGCCTTTGATTACTCTCTCCCCCCCCCTTTGACATCAATGGTGAAGGGTAACTTCCATTTGGGGCTACTCCCCCTATCTGAATTGTCTTGTGGGTTGCTCCCTTGTCTACATTATCCTTTGAGTTGCTCCCCCTATCTACAAGCTTCAAATATTTCTACTCTCCTTTTTCTTTTATGGTGCTTCCTCATGTAAATCCATGACATATATGAAAATCATTTAAATATTCACTATGGGATAGAAACTACTCCAATTTTATGTTGAATATACTCAAAGGTCACCCTCGGAAGAGGTTTGGAGAAGATATCTACAATTTTCTCTTTTGTTCCAATATACTCGACCCTAATGTTCTTCTCTGCAACCTGTTCCTATAGAAAGTGAAATTTCATCGGAATATGTTTTGTTTTGGAGTGCATCACTAGATTCTTTGAGATGTTGATGGCACTGGTGTTATCACAAAATATCAGAATGGGATCATCATATTCAAACTGTATATCCTTCAAAGTTTGTTTCATCCATAGAACCTGAGTAAAACATGTTGTTTCTACAATATACTTTGCTTCTATTGTAGACAAATATATTGATGATTGTTTCTTTCTCAACCATGATACCATATGCTCACCCAATTAGAAAGTTTCTCCACTTGTACTTCTTATATCATCAATGCAACCTTCCTAATCTGCATCTGTATAGGTAAAAAGAGATAGATCATTCCCTTTTGGATACCACAATCCAAACTCTTTTGTACCTTTGAGATATCTGAATATCCTATTCATTGCCATAGCATGTGATTCCTTTGGTGCTTCTTGAAACCTTGCAACCTTTCCAATTTCCTGCATCACATCCAGTCTAGAAGTTGTTACCTAGAGTAAGTTGTCAATAATTTATCTGTATTGTATCTGTTCCACATCCTTAGAATCATCGTCCTTACTTAACTTTCAATTGTTCTGCATAGGAGTATTGACTAGTTTTCAATCTTCCATTCCAAACCTTTTTAGCATTTATATGATATACTTGGTCTGAGAGATGAATATACCTTTGTTTCTATGACATATCTATAGTCCCAAAAAGAAGGACAACTCTCCAAGGAATGACATCTAGAACTCATTCTACATGTCTTTGGAAAATTTCTGACTCATCATGTCATGATCACTTCCAAAAATAATATCATCAACATACACCTCAATTATCATGATACTATCTTGATTTACCTTTATATAGATATTGTTGTCTGCATTTCCTATCCTGAACCCTTGCTATTGTAAGTATCTGTCCAATATTGAATACCATGCTATGGGGGCTTGTTTGATACCATATAGTTCCTTCTTCAACCTACAAACAAAATTTTCCTTTTATGACAATTGAAATCCTTTTGGCTGCTCAATGTATACTTCTTCTTCTAACTCTCCATTTAGAAAGGATGAATTTACATCCATCTGATACACCTTGATATTTTTGGAACATACATAAGCTATAATCAACTTGATTGCTTCCATTATGGAAATTGGGGAAAATGTCTCTTCAAAGTATATACCTTCAACCTGAGCATATCCTTTACATACCAATCTTTGTTACTAGTAACCTATCCATCCTTGTTCAATTTGTTTATGAAGACCCACTTTGTACCAATCACATTTTTGTTCTTCATAGTTGGAACAAGTTCCTATGTATCATTCTTCTCTATCTGGTCAATTATTCATTCATAGCTTTGATTCAACATTCATCCTTGCTGGCTTATTCAAAACTACTTGGCTCAATTATGGATAACAGTGCTAGGTGTTGTTGTTTTGGTGAACGTATTCTTCTTTGGGTTTCAACTACTGCATCTTTATTCCCAATGATCTGTTCAGGTGGATGATTTTTCTGAACTTGTCTGCTAGATGTATTTGGAGGTGCTTGAATATCTTTCTGCTCTTGCTCTTACTCTAACTGCTTTTCTTCTCCATCTACTTATTCCTATTTCAAATATTCTTCATGATCCTATTCCACTTAATCTTTACTTCCTTATTTTGTCCTCGGTCCATTTGTTTAATCAATCATCAAATTGATGCTTTCCACTATTCTGTTGAGTCTTAGATTGAAGAATTTGTATGCTTTTATTTTTCTTGAGTACCTAACCAGTATGCCTTTATCAACTCGAGAGTAAAATTTTCCAATACTACTATCTTCTCTTTTGATATAATATTTTCTTCCAAACACTTTGAAATGATTCACATTTGTTGGTGTTCCTTTCCATAGCTCATAGGGAGTTTATCACTATTATTTCTGAGCATTCCTTTGTTCTGAATATGAAATGTTGTATGTACTATTTGTACCCAAAAGATGTTCTTCAACTTGGAATATTTCAACACGGTTTTGGAAATTTCTTGTACTGTTATGTTTTTCCTTTCGAAAATTCCATCTTGTTGAGGTGTTCTGGCTGCTTAGAACTATCTCTTTATCCCATGTTTGCTACAAAAATCTATGAATTCCCTTGATGTAAACTCTCCTCTTTTGTTTGATCTCAAACACTTTAATTTTTATTCAGTCTCAGTCTCAACCATTTCCTTGTATATATTGAAGTGTTCAAATGCCCCTAACTTCTTCTTGAGAAAGAAAAATGCAATGATCCTTGTGTAGTCATTAACCAGTAACATAAAGTAATGTTCTCCATTCAATACTTTTGTTATTTCCAGTCCACATAGATCTATATGTACAATCTCTAGTGGTTTTTTTGTGGAGTAATCCTTTGATTTGAACTTGGTCCTGGCTTGTTTTCCCTATATACAATGCTTTCATAGAGGATTTGTTGTCTTCGAGATCTCATGAATTTCTCTTATAGCTTCATTTCTTCAGATTTTGACGAGATTATCAAAGTTTGTATGATGAATTATTTTGTTCCAAAACCAACTTTCATCATCCTTTCCTAGGATACATCTTTCCTTTCCAATTTCATTTAGTACATATATGTTGCTTGGAGTTCTTACATTGTAGCCACCAAATTTCTTGATCCTTCTTTCCTTATCTCACATTTATCTGAGTAAAACATAAGTGCATGTCCTTGATCACACATTTGAATTACACTTAGAATATCGTGCTTCATGTCTTTGACTAATATAACATTTTCTGCCCTAGCATCCTTGCTTCCAAGCTTGTTTGTGCCTCTTCCTATAATTTTGGCTGAGTTGTCATTCCCAAATGAAACTTATCCATCTCTTTCTTTCTTCAATGTTAGAAACTTGTCCTTATCACCTGTCATATGCTTTGATTAGCCATTGTCAACATACCATCCACATTTCTTTTGTTGACCTTGTAAGGCAAGAATGCATTCTTCAGTGTTAAATTGGTCCTACTTCCTTATCCATATCCTTTGCGGTTATTGTCTATGATTGTTGATATTTTGCTCTGATTCTCTAGGAGGAACAATCAATCTACGGTCTTTGGCCATGTGTCCAAATGTTTTTCACTTGTAGCATTCTACTTCAACACTCAAGGATTCAAATATGTTGCAGCTTCTGCTCCATGCTTCATGAGACATTTTTGGATAACCATTTCTTGTGTAGTCATCATAGTTTCCTCTGTTCTTGGTATTGGATCTACAATTCACAACTTTGTGCCCAAAATTATTACATGAATAACATAAACCAAGAAAGATAGTTTGATACTTTGGGGTGGAAGATATTATGAATGGCGTTGCTCTTCTGAATCCTTCTTCTTCTTTGGGTATCTCTATTGTTAGTTGTTGTTGATTATGAATTCTAAATATTCTAGGTGGTGTAGTGTCTTTGTGATTTTCTTCTTGGTTCCTCTCACCTTCTTCCTTCTTGGGAGAGCCTCTAACTGTTTCTGCATAGCTTCTTTGTTCTATTGTCTTGGATCTTGAGCCTTTCTTTGTCTAGTTATATCCTAGTCCAGAACTGTCACAGTATGGCCTTTGACTGCTAATTATATAATCCAATACTTTGGTGTTTTTCTGCTACATGTCCTTCTTCTGAAGATATTTTCTTAGAGTGATTATTTCTACTACCAAGCCTTCGATCATTTTGTCATTTTCATATAACTTACCTATGAGTTCTTCTTTAATTATTTTGTCTTATTCTACTTGAATTTTTAACTTTGCGATCATCTTCTTGACTTCTTCGGAGTTGGAATTTTGAGATCCTTCTTTCCCTTTTAGTTCTTCCTTGAGTGAATTGATTTTATTTCTTTCAATCCTTATCTCTTCTAGGGAACTGATTAATTATGCTCTGAGATCAAATTCTCCTTCTTATTCGAAAGATTATACTTCCATGAAGAGTATTGTTGGCCCTTGACCAAGTTTTGAGGAACAATTGGTCATAATTGATTGTTTTTGGACTTCGACACCCTGTCAAAGATGGAGTGCCAGGAGAAGCATAGATCACAGGATCTTGGTCCACTTTTGGGCCTCTTTTAGGGTTTTGGGTTAATGTAATGGGAAAGGGATGTCAACTCGTGGTTTTACCCATGCTTAGGCCCACTTTTGTAATATATAAATAGAAATATAGGCAATGTAAGAAGTAGTAGATGTGATTGCTTAGTGCAATTTGTGGTGCATCTATGTGATGTTGAATAAGTGATCTGCGTGAACTGTGTAAGGCTTGCAAGGCTAAGTGACAGTTACTGTGTGATTGATATTGTAATGCAAGGAAGAAGGATCTAGCGAGCTGCGCAAATCTTCTGTCCTCTGCGAAGAAGGGTTTTGAGTGGCTTTGTGTAGTAACTGATTGAAGACACTAATAAAGAAGAGTTGGTGGACGTAGCCCTAGGGTGGGGGTGAACCACGTAAATCTGTGTGTGATGCTTTATTCTTCAGCTTGATGTGTTTGTTTCTTCGTCTGCAGAGTGCCTTGATATATTTAGATAGATCTATTAATGCTATGTGCTTCCTAGATGTATGTCAATAGTGGGATATGACATGTATGAGAATTCTTAGTGCTAAACTACTAGATATGATATGATTTGCTATGGTTAAGTGCTGAAACAATGTACATCTGAGTATTCACCGTGAAGCTCTGTGCCATCAACGAAGTATAATGAGGGTTAAATATGGATGAATGATCTATGCTAAGTGACCTGTGAGGATAGAATCACAGATCTATGTCCCAGCTAAGGTTGAAGACACCTGAGTCTTGCAACCACCCCTGCCTCTACCTCGGGTGAGACTTCATCTGCTTTGCAGGTGTTGCCGAAAGGGCTGGTAGTTAGGGCTTTGTTGGTATTATCTTGAGCATTGAACCCTGGGTCCGCCCCTATACCAATTAATGGTTATGTTACCGGGACCTGAAACTGTGATTATTGGGAACTGAGGAAGAAGAAACTTTGTGCAAAAGAAAGCTCTGTGTGTAGATCTATCACCCTAGTGCCTAGCTTTTTACTCGACCTGTGAAGCTTTGTGCTAGAAATAAAGTCAGATCTGAGGAAAGGAAGATCAGATCTGAATAAAAGAAGCAAGATTTGAATGCTCTGTGCTCTAAGAAAAGTAAATATGGGAATTTCTGAAAGAAATAGGTCAGGTCTGCAGAAAAGAGGTAAGATCTATAATCCCTGTGCTCTAATAAAGGTAAGAATAGTTAAAATTTATTAGATTTGTAAGATTTGTGCTCTGTAGAAGTAAGATAAGTGAATTTTTTGTTTCTAGAGCATGGATCTAGGTATGTTTGATAGATTCAGTCCTAGCTTAAAACCTAGGACATTAATAGAAGAAAGAAAGTTTGATATGAGTAGATATGATAAGCATAATGATAGAGATGTTATACCTATGCATAGAAAGAATGTTTGGACTAAAAAATGGATGTAGGATCCTAGAAGAAATGTTTTGCAGGCTAACTACCATGATCCTGGTGTGCAGTACAGAAGAAGTTGGGGATCATTTAAGAGAAAGAGAGGATTGAACCTATGTTATGGTTACAGAAAACCAGGCCATCTAGCTAAGGATTGCCCGGGTGGAAAACCCAGTTGTCTCTGTTGCAAAGCTTTGGACCATGAAGTATTGGATTGCCCTAGAATGATTGCTAAGATTGAAAGAATGAATCTGCATGAAGAACACCCTAGGACAACCCCAGAAATACAAGAACCCCAGAAAGAATTAGAGAAAGTATTAATACAGATGAAAGAAACCCTGAAGGAACATAAAGATGTCCGCCTACCATAGTTCTTCAAAGAAAAGGAACAAATCAAAGCAAGACTAGGGGACTTCGACATTGACTGTATTCTTGATGAACAAACACAAGTGACCATTATGCCAGAAAGAACCTGGGAAGTTATAGGGAAGCCTTCCATGATTCCTTCACTGGGAGGAATAGGACTATTCAGAGGAAAAATGGTGATGTTATGTGTAAAAATCGCTCAGATACCTATGACAGTCAATGGAACTTCGACAGAAGAAGATTTTGAGATTATCAAATTTATTGAGGACAACATCCCGTTCACTATGTTGCTTGGAAAACCTTGGATTGCGAGAGATCAAGATAGAAAGAAGGAAGAAGAAAAGGTATTACAACAACAGAGACAAGAGCTAAAAGATTTCATGACCAGAAGGATCGCACAGTTGATTGAGGAACAGGAGAATACATCAAATCTATTTGGCACTAGAAGCTCAGATGTCAAAGAATTAGAGGACTCACAGAAGATTGGAGTATCTATACTAGATACAGATGAAGTAGTTCTCCTCATCTTGGGAAAGAACCTAAATAGCGCGAAGTGACTATGCTCAAGGAAAATAAGAACCAGATCGAGAAACGAACTACTGAGATGAAGCTAACAGGGAAGAAGGCTAGAAAGATAAGTAGAAAGAGAGCTCAGATCGATAGGCTACAGAGGGTTCCATAGGGAACCCCTCTGAAAGAAACTTTGCACAATTCAAGCCTCGTCGGGATAATAGAACAACGACATGGGTCACTTCACCGTGGTGAAGCAATATAGCCGTTGGAGGCTGATATAACCGTTCGACTTCCACCCCGAATGGATCGAAAAGCATTGATGGCTCATCACCAAACTGTTAGACCACACCATGCTGGATATAAATAGAGTTAAGGAAGCCCCATACCTATTGCAAACAATCTATTACAAAGTTACTTACTTTATCCATCGTGCCATGCACAGAAGAAACTTTTTCTAATCGTGAATTTGAATCCGCATACTACCTAAATTGTGAATCGTGATTACTCCGCCCTTACTCTCTACCTTACTACAGTATCTAGGTTACTTTGAGAACCCAAGCTATTGATCCTGAGCATATATATCTAACAAATTTAGCGCAGCTGAAGAATCTGTAAGAGAGGTACTCGCTAGCCTCAGAGCCGAAAGAGTCATGTCAGAGCGGGGATTGTCTACAGGTTTACAAGCATCATCGATGAGAGGAGTGCAAGCCTCCCCATCAACTACTTGAGCAGGAACATCCCGAGCTGGCGCAGAAAGAAGAACCAAAAACAAGGACGATATGGCCAAAGCAAAGTTGGTTCCATCCATCCTACCTACTTACATACCACCACTGAGTGGTGTGATCAACAGAGATAGTGTGCCTAGAGACTTTGAGTACACTCTAGTCATGGCGTACCTATGACAAGATCACAACCTTGAAGTTTAGTGACTTAAACCTGGGGGATCGTAAAGTCTACAACACACTTTCCCCGTACAAGTACCTAACTAGAACCAAGGGAAAGAATTCAAAGATCGTCCCTCAGCAATGGACGATGAACCTCTTGCGGTCTAATCTGCTCAACGTTATGAAGATACCACACTTTGGTAGACACCAGGAGGTGAATTCTTGTGTAAAACTTCTGGTGGCAAGTTACCATGGAGGATACTTATGGTTGAACCGTCACATAACAGTTGATCCAACGCTGATCAACCGGATCACTGGGCTTAGCATGCAGGGCCCTGATCCCCACGATTACTATCCTGGAAAGACCGCGGATCACACTCTTTCTCACAAGATCAAAGAAGCCTATGGAAATGTTGAGAAAGGTGCACGAGGCTACAAGGTAGCTTCTATTGAAAGTGGCGCAGTGCGCCTCGCCTGTCAACTGATCGCAGGGAAGTTGGTACGCAAGAATCGACCCACGCAAGTATATGGCTTTGTAGTCGACCTTGCAGGAAAGTGCTTAGATGGATTACAGATGAAATAGGTGAAGTACCTGGTGAATCAACTAGAGATTGATTGCAGAGAAGCTCAGGATCAGGGGCATTAATTTCATTTTAGTTGGCTCTTGATACTTATAGCTTTCATTACATGGGAGCTACCGGAAGGTACAACCTTCCCCGACATTGACCCCTTTGAACCAATGGCTGTGAAGTTCAGTACCTTGTGGTACTCGAACGACATGAATAAGCAGTGGCAATCCAATTTCATATTTCATACATACTACACCCAGTTGAAGCTCGCCATCCAGTCCAAGCCACGCATGACCCCGAATAATTTATAGAGGTTTCAACCTTTGATAAAGTTGAGTGCAGACCACCATTTTATATATCTGACAGCACGCACTGATGAGAACAAGGAACAAATTCAGTCTTATTACAAGCTGACAAAAGAAGACCTGGAGGAAATCACCAAGGAATGGTCGGTGAACCTTCTTATTCTAGTAGACCCCACAGAAGTGTCCGACATTGACAGCCCAAAAGCTGCGCATAATACACCTGGACCTAGTAAGACAAAGAAAACAAAGCAGACAAATAAGGATGAGGATATCCAGGTGTAGACAATAGATCTATAAGAACCACATCTGTTACACCAGAGCAATGAGGTAATGGTGAAGACTTAGAGGAAGTCGAATAAAGGCCAGAAGACAAAGTAGAAATCATAAAGAAAAGGAAGGGTTCGCCTCCATAACCGTTCTCCCTAAAGAAATCAAAAGCACCTGTCACTAAGCTGAAGACCACACTCACTCTAGATGACTTCAGTTTTCTCATCGTAGCTATGAAAAAAGCCATAGAAGAGATAACAGAAAAACAGGAATCCAAGCAAGAGACAATGTACAACAGAATCAAGATCGAATTCCAAGGAGTACAACAAGCTCTCTATTCTAGCTGCTCGGTCTACTCTGCACCCCTACCAGAAGGAACAACAGAGGAAGGAAATGAACCAGTTTAACTCCGCAAGATTGCTAACACGGTCAAAGTACGCCTTCACAAGGCACAAGAAGAAACAACACAGGCCACCCAAGCCTTAAAGAAAGCACAGGAGGAAATCCTCAAGCAATGTCGAGCTGCGTAACAAGAGAAGGACACTCTCCAAGAGAAATTTGAATAAGACAGAGAAAAGATTCAAAAAGAGAAAGAGAAGCTACTCGCGAAGCAGATTGGGATTGAAGAAGCAGTCAATAGAGCATTTTTCTCTGTGACCGGCTTAGAACAGAAGGCAGAGAACCCCATCGAACACCAAGTGATGACGTTTGCTAAAGTTATTCAGCAACTTCAACAAAGAGTCGTGGACTTAGAGCTTCAGACCATACCACAGACCCCGCAAGAAGTGCGTGACCAACGAGAAATAACTTCCTGGAGCACCGTAGAAAGGAATAAAGCACTCTCCGAGGAATGTAAACAGTTAAGTAGCAGAAGTGCACAGATCTATGAGAACCTAACCGAGAACCCAGAATTGCATAAATTGGAGTCACATCTCCAAGAGGCGAAGTACGACGCTGAAAATATACAAGTGTAGTTGAAGGCCCTGTCACCTATAGAGAGAATGAAGAGGTTTCCAGAGCAACGCACAATCCAACAAAAGATTCACACGCTTCAGAGTAAATTAATGGAAGTCTCTCAACGACTTCAACCAGTGAAAGAAAAGGCATGACAACTGTTCACTGAAGTTGAAAGGCAAGGAGTATAACTTGAACAACTTGTGAATACATCAGAACAATGCCTAGAAGGGTTGATGAATGAGGCACTCATCCAAGAGTTCACTGAGCAAGAGGCAGTATAAATGCAGCAGGTTGAAGCAGCTCGAGCCAAGCTCGAGGAATTCAAAGAAGAATTGGTCAGACCTGAGTGAATCAAGATGAGTCACATGTGAGTGTTGGGGGCATGTTGGCCCTTGACCAAGTTTTGAGGAAAAATTGGTCATAATTGACCATTTTTGGACTTCAACACCCTGTCAAAGATGGAGCACCAGGCAAAGCAGAGATCACGGGATCTCGGTCCACTTTTGGGCCTCTTTTAGGGCTTTGGGTTAATGTAATGGGAAAGGGATGTCAGCCTGTGGGTTTTCCCACGCTTAAGCCCACTTTTGTAATATATAAATAGAAATATAGGAAATGTAATAAGTAGTAGATGTGATTGCTTAGTGCAATTTGTGGTGCATCTATGTGATGTTGAATAAGTTCTCTGCGTGAACTGTGTAAGGCTTGCAAGGCTAAGTGCCAGTTACTGTGTGATTGATATTGTAACGCAAGGAAGAAGGATATAGTGAGTTGCACAGATCTTCTATCCTCTGCAAAGAAGGTTTTTGAGTGGCTCTATGTTGTAACCGATTGAAGACACTAATAAAGAAGAAGAGTTGGCGGACGTAGCCCCAGGGTGGGGGTGAACCACGTAAATCTGTATGTGATTCTTTGTGCTTCGGCTTGATGTGTTTATTTCTTCATCTGCAGAGTGCCTTGATATATTTAGATAGATATATTAATGCTTTGTGCTTCCTAGATGTATGTCAATAGTGGGATCTGACATGTATGAGAATTCTTAGTGCTGAACTACTAGATATGATATGATTTTCTATGGTTAAGTGATGAAACAATGTACATCTGAGTATTCACCGCGAATCTCTGTGTCGTCGGCGAAGTATAATGAGGGTTAAATATGAATGAATAATCTATGCTAAGTGCCCTGTAAGGATAGAATCATAGATTTGTGTCCCAGCTAAGGTTGCAGACACCTGAGTCTTGCAACCACCCCTGCCTCTACCTCGGGTGAGACTTCATCTGCTTTGCAGGTGTTACCGAAAGGGTTGGTAGTTAAAGCTTTGTTGGTACACTCTTGAGCGTTGAACCCTAGGTCTACCTTTGTGCCAAAAAGTACTCTTTTTGTATCATTTTCATTGTCTTCATCCTTATTTGATGATGAACTGTCTTCCTTGGTGCATAGAATTTTCTTGAAGAGTTTTTTTTTGTTTCTTCTACCCTTCTGATTTTTCTTTTTCTTTTTAGGGTCTTATTATTTATCATTTTCTTTATTCTTATGAGGACATTTAGAAAAAAAATGACCAATACCACAACAATTAAAAAATTTCAATGGAAGCATACCTTTGTATTTGTTGACTCCTATTTTGAAATTTCTAATGAGGTTTTTCATTTCTTCATCTTCCTCTGAATCATCACTACAACTACAATCTGACTTTGGATTTTGCTTGTTTTTCTTCTTTGTATTCTTAGATGTCTTGAATGTTTCTTCCTTTGTGAATGGATTATATTTCTCTATCCTCATCTCATAAGCTATGAGTATCCCATGTAGCTCGTCCATGCTTAATGTAGATAAATCTTCTCTTTCTTATAGGGATGAAATCTTCAGGTCATATCTCATAAGTAGAGACCTCAACACCTTTTAAACAATGACTAGTTCCTTCATTTATTCTCCCAAACCTTTAATGGCATTGATTGTCTCATCAACTTGTAGAAATTAGGCAACAATGTTTTCATCTTCCTTCATCTTCAATTTTTCAAACTTGGCTCTAAAGGATTGAAGTTTGGCTCCCTTGACTTCAGCATCACCTTCGTAGATATTCTGAAGTTTGTCCCACACTTCCTTTGTGGAATCACAATGTATAACTTTGACATATACTGATTCAGTTAGACCATTCAGAATAACATTTCTAGCCCTTGAATCATTATCTTCAAGTTTCTTTCCATCCTTATTTGTGAAGGGAGTGGCTAGTGATTTGTATCCATCTACTATTGCTCGCCATACATCAAATCCCTATCCCTCCACATATGTTTTCATCCTTTTTCTCCATAAGGAATAGTTCTGGCCATGAAACTATGGTACTCCAATATTAGTGTATTCCATGATCTCCTTCTAGTGGTTATATTTTCTCTTGAAGGACCCGCTCTGATACCAATTGTTGGAAAATTGAGAGGGGGGGTGAATCAATATGATCACTTTTATTACTTTTAACCACAATATGTAATGTTTAAATTTATGAGAAGTTCATAAATAGAATTCAAAACATCACGATCGGTATAAATAAACAGTGAACAATGAGCAACTACACAACTACACAGTACACCATAATTTTACAAGGAAACCAAGTGCGGGAGAAAACCATGGAATGATTTTCTTATATGTCAGAATAAATACATTCATAAGAAGCACCAACTTCCTTATTTTCCAGCTACAATTGGAATGAGGATCCAATGCCCTAGTTTTTAGGCTCTAACCTGAAGGAAGCTCCAACTTCCCAATACTCTGCCACCAATCGGCAGGAGGCTACAACCCCCTTTCCTTGTCCCATCCAACCACCTAGAAATATAAATGTAGACAACTTGTCACTACCACTTAATCAATCAACATGTTACTAATATGTCACTGTGATTTCCACAACATGCCATTGTTGCTATACTTCATTAGTTGTTACCACTCAACCTTTATGCCCCAACCCCTCGTACAAGATCCACAATATTTTCTTCCAAAACAAATACTCATGAACCACTAAGACATTTCTATGTTGGACTACTACAAAATATAAACCTTAACATACAGAGTAAACCATACCTATCAAAATGTAGATGACCTAATGGATTTGATATTCTGAACTTCAATTTCCTCAACAGATCTGTGCCCTGTGGTTTGTAAACTCGTGGATATCTGTGCTTTGTCCCATTGTGGCTCGTGGATGTATGTGCCCTAATGCCTCTGCAACCCACGGATTTCTTTGCTTCTCTAAGAGTCCATGTTTTCTTTCACTGCAACACACGAATGTCTACGCTCTTCCTTCACTGCAACTTGACATATACTATCAAGAAAAAAAACCTAAAAAAGTAAGTTGAAATTCATCACTTCGGCCCCTGCAACTTCTCTCTTCACTGAATTCCGCTACCTCAAACTCACTTCTTCAGATCTGTCATTAGTACCTTCCCATAACACTTTACAAAGTAGATATTCAATGTGCTCAATAGGTGCAAATGGGAGTCTCTTGATCTCTTATTTATACTTCCCAAATTCCTTCCTTTCGGGGCTATCTTGTAATTGTTTTACCCATTTTACTTCTTTTAGTTCTAACCCACATTCTTGTTGCAACTACTTTACCCATAATTAGTAAACTCATAATTTCTTTGTTACAACTACTTTACCCATAATTAGTAAAATCATAATTTCTTTATTAGAACTACTTTATCCATAATTAACTTCTTGTTGCAATCACTTTGACTAGAAAACTTCTTGAAGACTTTCTAGAGGATTCTATAATAATTGACTTCATGTTGACCTTCTAGGAGTTTCTAGATTATTCTTGAGGGTCCTCCAATATTCACAACACCATATATCCTCAACCGTAAGGATCCATGTGATGTACCACCTATCAACGAAAACGACATGACATGTACTATCCATATATGATAGTATTACTTGCAAATACACTAACCTTCATGTATTTATTCCTCGACCAACTGTGGGTTCCATGACCATACTGTCGAGGCTCTCGAAATTTGCTACCGAACTTGCTTCAAGGGTTGACATCAATGACAACCAAATAAATATTTCAACATAAGTTATGAAATTGGAAGAAGTTAGGTTATGAAGATGGTATGGAAGTCAGGATATTACTACTGACTCGATGCCCTAATCAACCACTTATATAATGGATCCATTACAGACCAAAGATATGGAACCCCTATTTGGATGAAAGAATCCAATTAATGAGGGGCGGGCCTTCAGGTATCGATGTGGATGTCGGTGATAGAATATTGAAGCTAAGGAGGATAAAATGAACATGTAGTATTTCCTTGGGAACACTCATGCACCATGTTCAAATTATTTCTAGTATTTCTTTGAAGTAGAGTGAATAAGAAAGACGAGTGCTCTCACTCGATCGATCCGTAGTATATTATAAATATTTCCATTTAGTAACTAGGAATGTGGGTACGTACAGGAGGAAGCAATCCCACAACCTATGTCCACCAATGCATGGGAAAAAATGATAGAATTGCATTAGATGGAATGACTAATTTTTCCTTAATGAGAGAGATCACATAGTTAGTCCTTTCTACTCAAGCCTTGCCTACTAATTCATGGATGATATGAATCTTTTCTTTGAAGCAAGCCTCATTATCAATGTTTATGGTTCCTAGAATGTTTGAAAAGCATTTGACTTACATTCATTTACATTGATTGGTGAATGTTTTGTCAAGTTAGTTTTATGAGAAATATTACCCTGCGAACAAGTTAAGCTCCCCTTTGGAACAAGACCCCTTCTTTGGTCCAAAGAAAGAATAAAACAAATGGTTGCTACTTTTCTTATATATCTAGTTCATAACCAATTGAAATGAGAAAGAGAAAGAATGTGATGTATCTCGTTTCGACGTTTGTCCTCTATGCTCCAAGCTTCATGCTCGATCTCCAAGCTCCTTAGCGAGAGTCGAGACCTGTGATGAACAACAAAGAAATCATTTCTCCTACTCTATGTGATTAGATAAAACTTATATATCTATACATGATTTCACTTAAGCATATACATTACAATAAACAATCATAATGAAAGGAATAGACCAAGTTAATATTAATGGAAATCCAAAAGAAGGCACTTAAAAATAAAGTTGATGTCGCTGCAATCTTCTCCAAAATCTCCTCGTCCATCCCTTGCATGAAAGTATTGAGATCAAAATGATGATATTGTTAAGTACCTATACCATATCTGAAGATAAATCTCAAAATAACCAAGAATTTCAACAAGAATAATCCAAACCATTCACCAAAATATTGAACACAAGAAATAGAGACAAAAGGCTTGAGGTAAGGTAACACCATGTATTATTCCTTAATATTCTTCACTATGCTTCATTACATTGCTTACACTTCTTTATATAGCTCTCTCTATCTCCTAGGAACCTTCTAGAGAGCCTTCTCTCATTTATTACATCCAACTACCATAGTGGGTCTTTATTAATATAGTGGACTTAGTTCATCTTACATTGAATGACCACATTCTCATATATTAAATGACTTCCACTAATAATACATAACCACATTTCAATTGGGTACCTCCCTAGGTACCCCATATTACCTCCCTAGGTATACTACATTGCATCCCCCTTCACATGTTTCGTCCTCAAAACATGAGAAGAAACTATACAATATGATTGGCTAAGCAATGTAACCAACCGGTACCAAGTATGACCATCTATCCATCCCAATGGAAGTCGAACATGATGTCCATCTGCTGCTTTTCCACCTTGATCTTGCTCTGCATCATGCCGGGGTTGCCCTGGAATTTGTTTTGTTGCTTGAGCTCCTCCTGTAGTGCTGGTAGTCCTCCATGCACCTCTTGATCGGTTTGCTTTCTGGTGCCCTGCTGGTGCATAAATGTGTTGATGAACATGCCCTTTCCTTGATGACTGTTGTGTCTCTATATGATGTGGATGGCGTTATACAACAACTGTAGGTATCTGCTCTTTTTTCTTCAAATATGCAACACTTTGTGCCTTTGAGTCAATGACCTCTTTAGGTTCTTGATTATGTCCTTCCTGTAGTTTTGCTTCATCTCCTCCTATATATTCTTCCTCTGATTCAATTTCAGACTCAACAATAACTTCTTTGCTAGCTTTCGTGGGCCCATATTTCTGACTAAGAGACACATCCTGCAATGTGATTTTATTTTTCTTGTACCACAACTTCAAAAACTTCTTTTGCACATTAATATTAATGGTACCCACTAATTCTATCCAAGGATATCCTAAAACAATATCCACTTCATCCATATCCATAACATAAAAATCTGAATGCAACATATATTTATCCATGGTAATCTTCAAATCTTTAAAAATTTGAACATTTTCACCTTCAACCTGTGTGCTTTGAATATTCTTTACTGGAACTTGCAATCTATTAATCAACTGAACATTGATAAAATTATGCATGCAACTAGGGTTAATAGAAACAATGACATTTTCTTTATGAATACAACCATGAACTTGTAATATAGATTTTTCACATGAAAATAAACTCTTGGTTCTCTATGTATCCTTATTTTCTCCATGAAACCACTTGTCTAACAATATTTTTTCAAATTCTCCATTGGAGAGTGTCATCATCTCCTTATAATCAAGCGATTTCTACCAAATGGTAGCATCACCTTGCAATTTGAGATCTGCCCAATGGGGCCAATTCTCTTCCCATGCTGAATTTCTTTCTTTAATGAATGCTTAAATACTAAGGCCATCACATTTCCCTGTAAAATACATCTTTCTATGAAAAACCCCAAAAAATAGAACAATAAGTTACGATAGAAAATCACGGCTTTTTCTGGAAAAACCCTGAAAAACTGTTGAATTTAAAATGCTCATAACTTTACTTCCTGAACTCCATTTTGACTGTTTTTTTTGTTTGAAATTGGGTATTTTTCCGAGAGGAATTCAAATAAACAATTTGCTTTTCCAAATTTAGCTCATAAATCTTCATATCTGAACCTGAAGTGCGCCGGCCCTCTTTTTCTTCCCTAGAAAAAATTCCGCAAAAAGAGAAAAAATCCTTCTCTTCTTTGACCAAGGAAAGTGCTCTGATACCAATTGTTAAGTACCTATACCAGATCTGAAGATAAATCTCAAAATAACCAAGAATTCCAATAAGAATAATCCAAACCATTCACCAAAATATTGAACACAAGAAATAGAGACAAAACCCTTGAGGTAGGGTAACACCATGTATTATTCCTTAAGGAAGGAATGCACTCCTCAAGCAATCCTTGCTTGAACCATCAAAATATTCTTCACTATGCTTCATTACATTGCTTACACTTCTTTATATAGCTCTCTCTATCTCCTAGGAACCTTCTAGAGAGCCTTCTCTCATTTATTACATCCAACTACTATAGTGGGTCTTTATTAATATAGTGGACCTAGTTCATCTTACATTGAATGACCACATTCTCATATATTAAATGGCTTCCACTAATAATACATAACCACATTCCAATTGGGTACCTCCCTAGGTACCCCATATTACCTGCCTAGGTATACTACATTATGAACCTGAATACTGAATACAAAATCACCACAATAGATATACAAGAACAATATGCAAAATCTCATTTATTGCTATCAAACCCTTGAGGTAGGGCAACACCATACAATGAATCCTATTA
>JASDQU011178345.1:26441-42863 GCA_032191745.1 Picea mariana
CAATATTTCTCTTCATATCTCATTACATTGCTTGAACCCCTTTATATAGTGCTACCATCACCTAAGAACATTCTAGAGGAGGAATCTTCTAGAAGTAGAACCTTTTAAGAAGTCATCTTACATTTATTATATCTAATTACCCATTTATTATATCTAACTACCATAGTGGGTCTTTATTAATATAGTTGACCTAGTTCATCTTACATTGAATGACCACATTCTCATATATTAAATGACTTCCACTAATAATACATAACCGCATTCCAATTGGGTACCTCCCTAAGTACCCCATATTACCTCCCTAGGTATACTACAGATAATCTTATGGATTTCTTCTCCCATGATCAAAGGTTTGACACCTAAAATATTCCCCCTTTCACCTTGGAATTCCCTCATTATATAGGATTTGGAGGCTTAACCACCATGGATAATATCACTCACTAGATCCACTAAATTGGGATCTCCAATATTTTTAGGGAGAAAATATCTCTCAAGGATTTTAGGGAGAAAATATATCTCAAGTATTTTAAGGAGGAAATATCTCTCAAGATCCATTAAATTAGGATTTTGGTTTGAGAAAATCTCTCAACCATCCATGATACTTTCAACTTCTCCTTGAGATTAGGAAACTAAATGTGAGGTGGATTCTCACACTAAATTAATTTACTTTTTTAAAATAATAATGAATAATATATGTGCACATAGTGTTTTGACCTTCATATGGTGAATTTCTCTCCTAACATGTCTATGGATTATGGAAAATGATCCCTCACTAAAGTGTTATAAATGCACATTTGGTAGTGTGGGAATTGGGTGTGTAATAGATGCCCCCTAAAGTGTGAAGTAAGAAGAGAAAATGATGGCCGAAATACTTTAAAAATTATTCAATGCAAGGGTCTTAGAGTAGGAGAACCTAGTAGAACCATCAAACAGTATAAATATATGTTTCATTCCTGAGACAGACGTACCTATGCAAGGAATATGAGTTGACTCAAAGCATGGTAATTGACCAATACACTGGGGATCCATGAGAATACGGACTAAGTATATGGCCACCCGAGATACAATGTGGATCCATACCTCCATGACATGAACTGATGCTAGCCACGAAAAATAAACAATGGAGCTACGAGAAAATAAAACATAGCCACAGATCAAGACAATGTGGATCTATGTGACAGTATATAAATCAATAATATTGCAATCATGGTGATTGTACCAAAATATTTTACATGCTCAAATGATCTCCATCGCAACTTGGGAAAAACAAATAACATAGTGAGCTCCCAACCCAGGGTCTTCATCCTAATCCCAAAATGGTACAAATATAGCCATGTGAATAGATGAATTGATGTCGAACATGGTAGAAACCACTTGATTACTGGTCATTGAGGTATAATGTTAACAAGTGTGAGGGAAATCACCAATGATGACAATGGTTCCCAAGGTACCTTTAGTATATTCCAACGAATGTGAATAAATGAGTTGAGTTCAAACATTCATGTAATCATCCAATCAAATGTCATTGGTGTAAACCTATTGTCGGAAGCCTGCCATTGAGGCATGTAGGTTCCAAGGTACTAATTTGTTTTTAAATCTAACTCTTGGATAATGTGTTGAAGTCGAAAGGAAAATACTTGTCGAAGGATGGCCATGATGTATCCCCCATCATCGAAATGAAAATTTACATATGAAAGTGATGTAAGATGGTGGATTAAATTAGTATGGTATGACACATGAAATGAAAACCGGTAATACTAAAAATGGGATGGTTTGAAGTGAAACTTCCTTTGAACATTGTGAGGCACGACACAAGACTTGGCAGCTTTGACTTGATGCGTACCAAGAACATAATGTGACGATAATAAGAACACTCTTCAATTGGAACAAAAAAGTATAACGAAACATGGAATTGGTATGACTCAGAGACAAGCAGGTTACCCAACTATAAGGAAATATGCAAACATGTGCCATGTTCAAGGGCGACAACAATAGTTTCCATAATGGATTCCAAAAAACTTGACCCACTTCCTTCAATTTTTCACCCCACCATGATTGGTGAGTACCTCTTTTTTTTTAATGATCTTGAGGATGATAGCATATGATCATTATAGCTCATCTTCTATGAGTCCCTTGACATATGTTTAATGAACCTGAAGAAGGAGAGGTTTGGTCCCGTATGGGTCCTAGAGATTGGATCCATGTAGGTCCTTCAATGCATAATTTTACAAGCCCCAAAAAGGTAAACTCAGTGGTTTTTCATGTTTAGAGAGTTTGAAAAGAACTTAAAGATAACTCCATGGGTGAATTTTTCGTAAATTTAGTCTCCCAATCCCAAAAACGTGTAAAACAATACAAGAGATAAATCTTATAGTCATACTTGACTAGAGTATTCCATTTTCATAACTAGTCTCGTGAGGTCGAAAAAGAGATTAAATACCACTCAAAATATGTCATTGCAAACCTTTTAACGAGTGTAAAAGGAATCAAGCTCACTCAACAATCTTTTCATGTTTAGGGAGTTTGAAAAGAGCTTAAAGGAAACTCCAAAGAGTTCTTTTTTCGTATAGCTTTTATGATTTTGAAAAAGAGATAACAGTATACTCGGTAACTTATTCTCATGTTTTAATGAGAACGAGAAAGAACAACAACTGAGCTCGGCAACCTATTCTCATGTAATCACAAGCAAAAGAAAGAACAAATACTAAATTCATTCTAGAAAAGACTATTACGTTACGATGGAAACGACCCCCAAGCGAGGATCACTCCTAGCAGTGTCTCTCTCTAGAGGTATACTACAAAATGGAAGCAACGTGATGAAAATGACTAGTGTGAAGTATTATTGCAATGGCTATAAGAAAGCGAGTCAGAAAATAGCACAAAGAATTAGAAAGATATAAGAAAGTGAGATGAAAAATAGCAACGAAGCAGTGGCAAGCGCAACCATTAAGAAGAACATCTGGTTCATTTTTTTAAGAAGCTTGAAACATTTAAAGAACAATGCTTGTTCTTCCCAACGTAATGTCCAAAGGTTTAGAGGGAGGATACCCATGGGCGGTTGGTACTTTTCCCCCAGCTTGAGAAGCTAGCGGCTCAACTCCAACATGATTTCCTAGAGGCTGGGGACAAAGTACCAACCACCCATGGGTATCCTCCCTCTAAAAATTTGAACATTATGTTGGGAAGAATGAGCATAGTTCTTTCTCTATTTCAACCTCGTTAAAAAATGAACCAGATTGTCTGCTTAATGGTTGTGCTTGCCAATTCTTTGTTGTTATTTGTTGTCTCACTTGCTAATGCTTTGTGCTATTTTTTGTCTCACTTGCTTATAGCCATTGCAATTATGCTTCACACTAGCCAATCGCATCACGTTGCTTCCATTTTGCAGTATACCTATAGAGAGACACATTGCTAGGAGTGATCCTCACTTGGGGGTCCTTCCCATCGTAATATACTAGTCTTTTCTAGAACGATCTTAGTCTTTGTTCTTTCTCGTGCTCAAAAATACATGAGAATAGGTTACCGAGCTCAATATTTGTTCTTTCTCGTGCTCATTAAAACATGAGAATAGGTTACCGAGTATACTTTTATATATTTTCGGACTCATAAAAGATATACAAAAAAGGAACTCTTTGGAGTCTCCTTTAATCTCTTTTCAGACTGCCTAAACATGAAAAGATTGTCGAGTGAGATTTTTTCCTTTAACACTCATTAAAAGGTTTAAAAGGGCATATTTTTAAGGTCCCCATTGCAGTCTCCTTTTTTCGGTTATGAGAAATCTTACCCTGTGGACAAGTTAAGCTCCCCTTTGGACCAAGACCCCTTATTTGGTCCAAAGACAGAATAAAACAAATGGTTTCTTCTTTCCTTATAGATATAGTTCATAACCAATCGAAATGAGAAAGAGAAAGAATGTGACATATCTTGTTTCGACATTTTTCCTCGCTACTCCAAGATTCAGGATTGATCTCCAAGCTCCTTAGCACGAGTCAGGACCTGTGATGAACAACAAAGAAATTCTTTCTCCTACTCTATGTGATTAGATAAAACAAATCTATCTATACCCGATTTGAATTAAGCATAGACATTATAATAAACAATCATAATGAAAGTAATAGGTCAAGTTAATATTAATATAAAACCAAAAGAATTCACTTACAAATCAAGTTGATGTCATTGCAATCTTCTCCAAACTTTCCTTGTCCATCCCTTGCATGAATGTCTTGATATCAAAATGATGATAGTCTTATGGATTCCTTCTCCCAGGATCAAAGGTTTAACACCTAACATCTTCCCCCTTTCACCTTGGAATGCCCTCATTATATAGGATTTGGAGGCTTAACAACCATGGAGAATATCACTCACTAGATCCACTAAATTGGGATCTCCAAGATTTTTAGGGAGAAAATATCTCTCAATATCCATTAAATTAGGATTTTGGTTTGAAAAAATAGCTCAACCATCCATGAGACTCTCAACTTCTCTTTGAGATTAAGAAATTAAATGTGAGGTGGATTTTCACACTAAATTAATTTCCTTTTTTAAAATAATAATGAATAATATATGTGCACATAGTATTTTGACCTTCATATGATAAATTTCTCTCCTAACATGTCTAGGGATTATGGAAAATTCTCCCTCACCAAAGTTTGATAAATCCACATTTGGTAGTGTGGTAATTTGGTGTGTAACAGTTAGACACCTAAGTTATGAATGATTCACTAGCACAGCGGTCACCATAAATTTTCTTCATAGAATCCAAATATCAAAGAAGTAGCTAAGTTTCGTGGCTAAAATATGGCCTACATGTGCATAATGGAAGAAATCATTGAATGGATGGTAGGTAGATATTACTGCACCTGACACAAAATGTCTATTACAGTGGCTATTACCTCTATAATACTGGTGTTCCATCGGTTGTACAAAGGAAAAATCTTCCCATCAAACCACTCCCATGCATGACCCAACTATTTTATTTCCTCTTCCAAACCACCTTCTAGATATACAAGCATTAAAGGAGTAACCACATCTACATTGGCACCACCTAAAGTGAGTTAGGTGAGTGATGGGCCAACAACTATTTATTACGGTTCAATCTCACTCATATCAACCCTTTCTCCCCATTCTTCCAATTGCATTCCACGAAATAAAGAATATTATCCATGTGTATTCACCTAGTTCACCAATCCTAAAGGATCCTCCTATGAACAGAGACTTAGTGGGATTTCTTTCTGCCAATCACCGAAATAACCTTAGGTAAGTTTTAGTGATCCACTATGATTGATAATGGTAAGTTGTTTCCCCATCATCCCAATTCAGAATGATTTTCTTTCTCTTCGGTCATGATTCGATAGAGTTATCGAATTCAAATGGACCACTGCTTAGGATTTTCACCATGACAAAAAAGAAAAGGTGGAGCATCAATTGTGTCTGATATTTTCATCATGAACCAACCCATAGAAGCATTAAGTAAAGTCACGTTGGTTACCAGACTTTTTTCATTTATCTATGTGTTAACACACCTGGTATTGGAATATAGTCTTATATACGTAATATCCCTACATTCATTCATTTCATCAAGTTTCATATCAACAATCCAAGGATAGTCTCAGTGCCTTTCGTCATTCATTGCACTTAGAGACATAACTTAACTGATTCCTAGTGGTTCCGTAAAATGGAAGAAATAGATAGAGCGATGTTGTTATGGGATTGGGGCCTATTTTCCTTCTAGCTCAACAATCTCATATCCTGACCTCCCCATGACATTAAGACTCCATTTATATATGCCAATGGGTCACACTAACTTCACTATGTTTCCAATTCTTTTCCTCCAACACAGATAGTGTGATTTCAGTCTTATATAACACATATTTAACATGTCTTCCTATTAAGAGCTGGAGTGAAGAGAAAAATGTAGTGCATAGGATGGATGATCCAAACTTCTAGCTCAATGGTGGGAAAGATAGTGACTGCTTGATCTAACTCTATTCCCATTGATTTCCCTTTTACACCTTCTCTGAATGGTAGAGTGATAGCGCACCATCTATTAGGTAAGTACATTCATCTATTGAACATCATGTGGCTCGACTGAGCTGAATTTAGGTTCTTTCTAGGCTAAGTCGAGGATAAGGAGAAGGAACCCACTTTCCAAAAGAAGTTTTTGAAATGACTTAAAAGATTAGAGCCAAGCGCTCGTCAATCCGTCCTTGGGATTCACTCAATGAAAACTAGTTTTTTTGGCGGGCACATATCACTCCCAATAAATGTAAACTGTTGAATGTCAGTATTTAGCTAACAATACATAAGACTAATTGGATTGTGTAGTGCAGAATTGGTTTCACACCACGAGGTAGTACAGGTGCATTCATCCCTTCTGGTGGGACTTAGTGCTCATTATGGTTTGTTTCCTACCCACCCGATAGTCTTATGTATGTAATAGGACCATCAAGTGCTCAACAAAACCAGGAAGTGTTCTGTGAGAGGTTGAAATCCATCCATCCATAATTAAATTACATCAACTCGTCATCCTAATTCACATTTACACAAGTACACTATAATTTGCGGGGATTAAAATTGGGGGCTATTACACTCTTCAATGGATACAACCACTACATCAAACCTCTAAGGCAAGGTTCTAAGAAACTTCTCTACCTCTTTCCAATATGTAAGTTCTTCACCTTAATCCTTAATTGGTTTACAATGTTCATGATTTGGGTCATGAACTGGTCTACCGAATCTAACTCCTTCATCTTCATATTCTTAAAATTCATTCTTAATGTCTACAACTTAACTATCTTTACCTTGATAATGCCTTGATATTTTGTCTCTAAGATGTTGAAAGCTGTCTTTGAGAATTTCATTGCTGAGACCTTGGGAAATATAATGTCATCTAAGCCATTTTGGATGAGATAGAGTGTTTTTGAATCCTTCTTCCTATTTTGGATGAGATAGAATATGGCAAAGCTTGCTAGACTACCTGATCAACTAGTTCTACATACCCATGAACTACAAAATCCCAAACATCTTGAGAAAATAATAATGTCATCATTTTGATTTCCCAAACTTCATAATTATTCCCTATGAGAATGGTGATCTGTGGTTGTGCAAGGTTTTTGCTGCTTGAAGCCATTTTTATAAATTTTTTATACAAGACAACACCCTTTTCGTTCCTTTAAATTAACAGTCAAAATTGTAATTTTTCCAAAAACATTTTATGAGTATGTATTGGATTCTTCATGATAAATTCAATTTATTTTTGAAAACAAATTCATCGTCACTCAACAAGAATGTATTTACCAATAATATATTTAATACAACAACATTTGTCTCACCATCTCATGCAAAAACCTTTTACTTCATTGATGAAGGATGGCTCTAACCTTGATATGATACCACTAATGAAATGAGGTAGGAATATTTACAATGAATGCTACAAAATTCATCAACTAACTGAAGAACACCTTGAACTATTGCTACAAATCATGAAATTCGTCCTTGCATTCCTTCACAAATGATATATAAATGCATATAGGAGAATGCTTTATGATAGTCTTTTGGAAATATCTAGGCAAGAAAATCTGTTTAGATCCAATGTCCAGAATAAACTAGATCTAACTAAAAATCAACCTTGAGACTCACATCATAGATCATATAGAAATTGTTGATGAGCATGGGTAATTACAATATTCTAACAAGTTCTCTTTATATTCAAAATATTTGATATAATTTCAATAGACTAATCAAAATGATATAAAAATATAAAAGCATGTTCAGATGGATCCATCATGAACTTTAGATCTTGGCATGTTATACCTCTTACCTTCTCCCAACATATGCTTTGATTCCATTATCTATTGAATATTAAGCAATATGTTTTATATCATTGAAAATTAATGTGGATGAGGTTACCTTATGGACTATTTTTTTAAAGGTTGCATGGGGAGTTTTAAAAGATATTTTGCATAGGGTTAACTCTTCCTTTCATGTTTTTTTTTAAACTATGGGAATTGGTAACTGGTATGTTTGATCTGGGCTAGGCCCAAGATCAATCCCATTGGTTCCCATTATAACCCAAGAGTATATCCAATAGCCCGCAAGTCATATATACCAATAATTTGTAACTTAGCAAGGGTCGAGGCATCTCGAATCCCACCGTAGTGGACCTCTATCCCAGGGGTCATCTATCCTTTTAGCCTTATCACAACAGGCCAACATGTCCACTTTGAGGGAGTTGAACCTAGGTGAGGGGGATAATAAACATGGTACCCAACCACCGAAGTGTTGGATTAATTAACTCCTACTTGTGTTGTGCTTAATGTGAGATTATTCATCATGTTATTAAGATTGTGGTTTGCTACTGTATTGTTTATTGTAATGTATATTTTATCTCTATGTGAGTTGTTTGCTTCTATTATTTAGGAGATTGTTGTAGATCTAGTTAGTTGTGAGATATCTTCTCCAACCTAGTCTTCTAATTTGGTGTGTAGTTGAGATATTCTCTCAACCTCTCCTTCTATATTGGGAATAAGTTATATCTGATCACAACTTGTGAAATCTATATAATGGAGCCACAATCTATTGCAAATAATTAAATTATTCAATAGAGTTTTGTTTGTGTGTGTAACAATGTCTCGTGTATTATCTTTTATCTTGGTATCAGAGTAGGACTGGGCTTGACTCCCTCATGGGAAGGCCTAGGAAAATGAAATAAATGTGAGCTCTAATCCTATGTAAATATGTAGGATTAGTATTAGTGTAGGTGAGAGTATATTATTTGTTTTGTGGGTGATTGATGAAGTGTGTGTTTCGCGTGAATATTTCTATGTGCCTGCATGAGAGATCTTCCCACATATTTTCTTTCCATAAGAGGTTATTATGTAAGATTGACTCAGATACATTCCGTATCTAGACTATTTTTCGAGAACCATGGTTGGATATCTAGGTGTCTTGGTAGATGGAAGAATGTCCATAGGATGGTCAATTGTTCAGTCTTTGTAGTCAAATTTGAATTGATCTCTTGGTATGAAGAAATTGTATTTCCAAAGCTAGACAGGATCAAGTGCAGGTAAAAGATAAGTATGGATGGTTGTCTAGTTAGTTTGAGAGTTGTGGATCTAGGGAATGATTCCTCTTTAGTTGTTGAAGAAATGTGAGTGGTTTGCTAATGAATTTATGTGACATGTGTGTGAGTTGTTTTCTAGTAATTGACTCTGGGAGACCCGTGATTCGGAAGTTCAGGGAGGGAACTCGAAAATTCGAATAGGGAGCTACACCTTTACGAGGGTTAATACATAACTTGATGGAGTTATTAGCTTGGAATATTTTGAAATGGTTAAGAGATTTTGATGAAGACCATACCTGATAGAGATCATGACAAGTACTCATTAAGGGAGGGTGTTGGAGTAATTAAATCCTACTTGTCTTGTGCTTAATGTGGGATTATTCATCATACTATTAAGATTGTGGTTTGCTAATATATTTTTTATTGTAATGTAGAGTGTACCCCTATGTGAGTTGTTTGGTTCTATTATTTAGGATTTTTTTTATAGATCTAGTTATTTGTGAGAGATATTCTCCAACCTGGTCTCCTAATTTCATGTGTATTTGAGATATTATCTCAAGCTCTCCTTATATATTAGAAATAAGTTAGATATGATAAAAACTTGTGAACTTTATATAATGGAGTCACAATATATTATAAATAATTCATTATTCAATAGAGTTTTGTTTGTGTGTGTAACAATGTCTCCTGTGTCATAATTTATCTCCAAGCTATAAACCCGAAATGACTTTTCCTTTCCTGTTAATCACACATTGTAGATATCTTGATGGAGCCTTTCAAAGTTTTATTTCAATGAAGTATTTACCTCCATATATATCCAACATTTATTGGTACATTAGTAATATTATGCTATGATGAACAAAAATGAGTGGTCATTTGAAGTTAAAGTAGTGTTTCCATGTTTCTTCGCGTAAAAGAAAGCTCTTAAAGGGAAATGGGAAAATATTCATTGAAAGAAAGCTCCCAATGTGTGTTGTTACATTTATTCGTGGGTGACCACAATAATGATAAAATTGGAGAAAATAAATGTTTGTGTTTTTTTAGCTGGCCAGTGGGAAAGAGAGATTGGCGCCCTGTGGTAGAAATCAATTTCAAAGTGCTCTTTCCCATAAGGAAATAAATGCATGAAGCCGTAGGATTTCTCAATTAGTGTTGCAAATTGTTATTTCACATAAACCAAGAAATGCATGAAGTAGTAGAATTTCTCCTTTGCGTTGTTTTTCCTACTTTAATGGAACATGAGACAAGAGATTATGGCGGTTTGCAATGGCAGTTTTCATACGAAATTGTTGTTGAATAATTGAATGTAAAGTGTTGTCCTGAGTTTAACATTTTTAGCTTTGGGGTGAGTGGATATGCCTTTGTAATGATCGGCTTGAGTGTGTGAAGAGTTCTGAAATGAAAAGTGCATGAACATTAATGTTGTCTACTGAATTCATGGGTTGCTTTAATCTGGTGATATCTTAGTCAATGACTAGTAATTGGTGATGAATCGGTTGGAATTGATCTTTCACAGAAGGAAATAGTTGATTATAATCAAAGAATTCTATGGTGAAGTGGATGAAATGGTACCCTATTCACATGGATAAATTCTTCAAATCAACTAAGCAAGGTATCGAATTTATCTCCAAGAATTTTGAGGATCTCCTTTGATTATTTGACTTTGCTTACAAAAATTATAATCTTTATTTTCGAGTATTTATTTTAAATTTTTTTGATAACTGATCTGGATTTTTTTGAGAACAAAATAAAGTTGGAAATATAATAAGTAAATACATATATATATTTCCAGAAATATAGAGATACAATAATGCACAATTTTTTTTTAAAGATGGAAATGTACAGAAACTTTAAAAATACAAAGTGAATGACTCACTATAATGGTGGCAATGTATCTATGAGAAGAGATGTGATAGCTATACTCATTTGCAAGAATATGATGATGTTTACAATGAGGCACCAAAGTAATTTTTAACATAAAAAAAATAAAAAACCCCAACCCCAGAAGATGAAACGCCAAAAGGTTTGTGGGCCCCGATGGGGGTAGTTGATACGTCAACTTCCCAAGGGCATAACTTTTGCATACAATATTCGTTTTGGGTGCACGATAACTCATTGGAAATTTCTATCCAAGGAATACACATGTTATCATCACACTTTGGATAAATCCTATAGTGTGACTGTACCATGCCCAAAAAATGTTGTTTAGGGCCGTTTTGAAGTTTAGGACCCGAAAAGATGTAGAAAAACTGCCAAGTGGAAACCCCTATTTTGAGCCAGTGCAATAGGTGGGTGGCCACCGATTTCCACCTCAATAATTCTCCCCCCCTTAGGAAGTAATGGTCTTCATTGTGTCAATTTATCGTGGAAGATGGGGAATATTTTTTCGACTCTGAACCTTGGTGAACTACTTGCCTTGTTGAAGAAGTTCCCATGCTTAGCTTGTTGAAGGTTGTTATGAACCTGTTGTTGGAGGGGTTGGATCTATTCAACCAATATAGTTGAATGATCTTCCTGAGTGTGGGAGGAATCTACTGGTTAAGATGCAACATGAAGAGTATGAAGGGTTTTTTTATAACTTCTCTTGACTAGACAGTGTGGAGGCACCCTTGTAAGTGCATTAAACATATCTTGGTGCTCTTATACAATCTTGTTGATCTTCTTCTATTGGATAAAATGATCTTGGGTCAAGGTTGTAGTGATTATGGTATCCTTCTCTTCTAAACAGATAGTGAAGAGGGTAAAATTTTCAATATGAGAGATTAGTTTGCGACATTGTTTTATCGGGACAGTAGTCTGAACTACCTTTGGTATCTTGTAGAGATGACCCCCCAGAGTAACAATGATGCTACAGGGTCAAGACTCATAAACATCATGACACTTCCACATATATGGTTTTCCTATTAGAACATCACATTTTTCTAGTGGGGAAAAATCACACAGTACCTCATCCTTGAAGGGATTGATGTTGTATGACATGAAAAACTACTGGATGACATAAATATCTCGTCCATGGTGATGCCATCCAATGTTGTATGGTTTTGGGTGTGGTATGGTTGAAAAATCCAACTTCTTGATAGCCTCTACTGAGATGAGATTCTTCTGGCTTTCGTTATCAACAATAAAATGCAGTGGGGTCCCCTTCACCCACATATATGAATGGAAGAGGCGCTCCCCCTCCTCGGGATCCTCTAGTTCTTCTGGTTGGATTTTTGTGGTCATGGCAGTAGCAATGTGTTATACAACAATGATCTATCTCCTTTTATTATTGTCTGAATCAAATTCTGAGTGGAGGCTCGACTCTATTTATTTAAGCTCGGACCCTAATAACTGTTTTGAGTGACATTCGTTAGTTTTGTGCCAAGGGTTTTTTTGGAAGTCACACCACTTCCCAACGTCCTTCTCCATCTTCCCATTTCTCTTCTTTCCCTGCGACTTGGACTGGTTTTCTCGAGGTTGGGAATTCTGTGGATTAGAGATTCATTTACCATACTTTAGCTGTTGCATATTTGTATACCCAAATTCTCGCTTGTTTAGGTGCTTAAATTTATTCTCAATTTTGACATCATATCGATAAGCTTCTCCCAGTGATGGGATGTTCATAAACTTCATTTCAGTTTGGATGTACCTGTGTAGAGCCCCACGGTATTTTATAACCAGATGTCACTCGAAGTATTTGATACCCATCTTGGTGTGAAAGGTATGGAAGGTATTCATGAACTCTACCATTGTTTCTCCCCTCTCTTGATGCAACGTGGTCCATATCATGTAATGGTCATCATAGTTTCTCACAAGGTAATATTTCTCCTTGACCACATCCATAAAAAAATACCAGGTGGGCTCGACCCCAAATATTCCAGACTCCTCTGTGGAATTTTTCTCCCAGTAAATTTCCCACCAATGTTTGACATGGGGGAGAGCCTTAAGGACCAAAAATGTGATCTTTTCTCTGTTGAAAAAATTATGAATAAAGAAATAACCTTCTATCAAATTTAACCACTTTTCTAAAGCATCTGCATCGATTTGACCTTCAAATACGAGAATATTGAAATTAACTTGTACCTTGAATGGGGTAGTGTCTCCAAATCAGTTGTGTTATCCCCATTTTATGGATAACTAAGGAGATTATCTCTCGAGGCCCTCAAGTTGCATATATGGAGTGTCCAAATACTACATGAACAACGATATCCTTTTGCATAGATGGAAACCCTTCTCACCACCACAGATGTTACATATTTTCAGATGGCATTCACCACACCAGCTGGCTTTCGGAAGGAAATGGGACTTGCTCCATGAGGTACAATTCAGATGTTATGGTGAGTGTCATTTCAATATTTGAGGCATTTGAGTATGTTGTATCTTAGACTACTTAAAATTTCATGATATATGCTTGGACATTATGCATTTTTCCCTGCTTCATCTTGGTGGTTGAAGCATACTTACCACTTTCCATCACTATTCCCCCTCATTTCCTTATATGTTGGGATTTTAGGGTGTACTGAACCAAGAAGCGGTTGTCCCTCATTCTATGGGAAGAAGGGGATGAAGGCCCAGAGGGATTGATTTTGGGTAACAAATAAAAGCCTATGTATGAAACTTCTAGATGCTTCACCCAGGGATCACCCAAGAAAGCAATGAAACAATTATCTTTGAAAAAAGGGGGACCCACAAAAAATATGATGAAGAATGCTTAAAAGGTTAGTTGAAGGATAGGAGGTCTCATCACAAGAAGACCTATCATGTCCATGAATATCTAGTGGTATGAAATTACCATCATCTGGTCACCAAGCCACGGTAATGGCTCTCAGTTGCATGACTGAGAGAAAGGGGGTCTCATCACGAGCCAACCTTCCCATTTCCACTAGGTGTTTGTGGGTGAATTGTTTAATATTATTTAATAAAAGGGGAAAGATTATTTAAGTGAATTTTTTAATATTATTTTGTAAAAGGGGAAATATTAGGGTTGTTGACCCCTAATATTGTATTTTACCCTTGATTATATGGACAAACTATCTTACTGACATTTTGTATAAATAAGAGATCATAAGATCTCATTTTAACATAACTCTCCCTCTTGTGAGAGGCTCTTGGACTGAAATTTTCGCTCTCTTTAGATAGATCTCTATTTTTTTCTTTTGTTTATGGATATGTCTTGGATTATTGGTTGATGGAAGTAATGAGCTAGCCTTGGAAGGCTTTTCTCTATCTTTTATGGTGGTTTGTCTTAGATTTTTCCTTGAACTGGTAAGGTTTATACATTGTTGCTATCATTTATTTTCAAGTCAAGGTTATTTGCTAGAGCTAGGTGGGAAGTATAAGGGAATACACCCCCACCTTAGTGTCCATCACTTTATTCTTACATGCTATTGGTTTAACAAGGGTTTGCTAAGAGAATTATAAGGGCATACACCCTCTTATCCTAAACCCTAGCTATAGATACTTTCCTTGGGGAGTAAGAGGATTTACACCCCAGAGGAGGTATTACCTCTAGTTAATTATTTTCTTGAGTCCATTAACCCATTTTTAAAGTCACTAGTCACTTACTTATTGCATTGGAGAAATAAATTGTTGTCTTGGTAAAAGTGCAATTTTCAAGTTTTAAAGTTGTCTCTTTGGGATAGCGAGCTTCATGCCTTGGGGATTCTTCCTCCCTTAGGACATCCCCTTTCAGCCACAAACTCTTGATCATGTATTATAACTAACTTACAACCATTAGGGCTGCTCTAACCCTAGCTTACTAACCCTAATTTGCTCCTAAACTAACCCTAGACTAGGCCTAAAAATATGCCCTAACCTAGGCACACGTATTGAGATAAATAGGGGCTGAATTGATTGGGTAAATTTTCTGCAACAAGTATTGGTTTTCTAGAGCCATAAGGCTGGTAATTTCATTTCATAAACCCTAAACTAAAGTCACTCATAACTTGTGTTTTCACCGTCAAAAGTTGCTACAAAATTGACAATTTAGTACAATTTTTGAGTGGTTTCTTTGCAAGTTTTAGAGGCTGATTTCACTGCTGTCATAACAAGTTTGATATAGACATAAGGATGAAAAATAATTATGAATACATATTCTATGAAAGCCATAATTTATTTCTAAAGTCTCATGTTATAGATCGTGGAATTGTCTAGTGATTATCTACTTAGTTTCATGCATATTTCATTTGACTTTGAGGAATATTTCTAGCAACTTTAGTACTTGTTTCACTGCTGATATACACTATCATTTTTTTCTGCAAATCAGGGAAAACAATATTATCTTGCTAATCCAACTAAAATATTATACTGCATAGTGGTTTTCCTTGTGTCTCGGGCAGGTACCAACTTCTTGGAAATTCATCCAAGGCTTTGGAAACCTCAAAACAACCCAAGACCCATTTCACCTTTCCATTTCCATTTAAAATATTGACCTATAGGGCATTCACTCTTTCCAACTCTGTTTCCCCCTTCCTTTCCCCCTAGGGTCACAGGGATAGCCTCCCTAGAGTGTCCTAGTCACCCTTTAAGCGCGAGACCTATTTCGAGGTGACATTGGGTATAGTGTCCTGATCGCCACTTGGTGGTTGGTTCAGGATTTTCCTTGTTAGAAAAACATGATCGGAGAGAAATAAAATAAAAACAAATGCGGAAATAAAACACAGAAGATACACAATACAATGGAGACACCTATATATGTGGTTCACCTAGTATGGGCTATGTCCACCCAAGAAATTACCAGGTCCTTCCTTTATTATTATCCATCAAATGAAGGGATACAACCTACAACACACCCGTTGTAACTTCCTCTTCTTTATCTCACAATATCCTCTCACAGAAATAATATTTGCAATGATACATAGCCACAATCATTTCCCTCATAAAAGAGGGTTTCATTCTAGGGAAAAAAACCCTAATATAACTTCTACCATCAGATATGAAACCTTATAATGAATAGTCCAAATTTACTATTAAATTACAATATACATTTACAAGGAAAATTTTCCTTCCGGGGCTTCGCCCCTGAAACCCCCATCAGGGAACACTATCCCCCAAAGACTTGTCGGGGGACTGCTTTCCCTCCCTGTATTCCCCCACGTGGAAGAGATTACATTCTTATGAGGTGTAAAGTATTCATGGGATATAAACATGGCTGAAAACAAAGACCTCTGAATCGGGAAGATAATCAGGCTCCACAACCAACAATATCCCACTTGGAGACTTATCTCAACAACTTTATCATTGTTGTATCTGCTGGACTATGATCCTTCTTGGACCTGGAAAATTTCTCATATTCACCTTCATGCTTGAACACCAATTGAAACTAAGTAGGAACTCATTTTATCTCTAGTTACTCCCTTTTTTACCATGTCTACAAGATTTTG